>JAVSBS010026076.1:55349-84054 GCA_033124195.1 Coracias cyanogaster | reverse complement strand
CAGTAGCTTGCGTAATGCTCGTGACATCACACAATGCTTTATAAAAAGTATAAAAGCCAAAAACATTAAAAAAAAAAAAAAAAATCAGTACTTTTAATAAAGCTTCTTTCATATGCAGTGTTCATGCAGTGGTTAGTCCTTGCAAGAGCTCAGAATTATCAAGCAAAGAACACTGCTGTTAAGCACTCAGTTCCAGGATTGATTTTAATATATAGTAAAGAGGAATTTTGCACATAGGACCAGGATCCACAGAAGCCAGATTTCCAAGCAAGGATGACAGAACATCTTTGGGTGTAAAGAGCAGTACGATATTGGTCACCTTCACTGCTGCTGATATTAATGTCTCTGGCCTCTTAAGCACTGATATGGTTGGTCTGGAAGGAAGGTTGTGCATTTGCTGCATTTTAACTTAGATCTGTAACATGGGATTTGGTTGGAGTTTAGGTGCCTCGCTTCTATTTTGTTTTTTTACTCCAGTTCCCAATGCACTGTTGGTCCAAGTAAGATCAGAAGAGTTGGTACCACCTCTGCCTAAGAACTGAAAAAGTCAGTTCAGTCCCTTATGAAGGAGTTTCAGAAAGTTTTAGTTTAGGTGTTTGACCTGAAATCAGTATGGTTGGTATTTAGTTTATGTTTGGGCTGATGCACACGGGGTGCAAATGGTTCCTGTGGGGCAGGAATGGCCCACACCTTCTTGTGAGTCAACCTTTCCAATTCAAATCCCCCTCTTCCTTCCCAGATGTGGCAGGAGCCTCTCACCAGGGTCTCACAGGTGAGGTGTCCAACACCAGGTTATGTAGGACACTCCTTGTTGGTCACCTTCAGTTTCTCCATCAACCTTTCCATTGGATCAGTTCAGGGGTCAGAGCAGTCGGGAAACTTTCTGTGATGGGGTTAGAGTGTGACACACACTATTGGTACTTCTGATCCCAGCTTGTGTCAAGCCCAAATTACACAGGAATGAGCCTGCTTGCAGTGAGGCCATAGCTGAAATATACATTTCTACCCGGATCAGGGTTTAGCTTCGGAGCCCATTATGCAGTATTTTCTTCTGCTGGGCAATCCAGAGTACTTTGTATACATTACTCTTAATTGCACTCAGACAATGTGTCTGTTGCTGCTGCACTAAAGCAAAACAGCACCAAAATGTGAGCAAATTGGGAAAGCACTGCTGGAACTGGCAGAGAGAGCTTCTGCTTTGTTTATTTGTGCCAGACCTGGCTCACATGCACTGTCACTCTCTAGATCCATTTTTTCCCATTTTCTGCCCAAGGAGTCAGGTGTGAGACGGGGGAAAGAGGGATAGCCTGTCAAGTGACACAGATAGAAAGAAGAGTGTTTTTAAAAGAGTAAAATAATTAGAAATACACACATATATTTTTTACCTCTGATACTGTTCCATTTAGATCATTAGAAGCAAAGTGAAAAAATCCATGCAGTTGTCCTTGTTTATGTTTTACCTTTACATTTTGCCTCTGTGTCAGCCTGGCTAATGGAAAACCTTGAGATCCACCTCACTTTCAAGCCCTCCTTTGCTGTGCAATTCAGGGGTGCTGCAAGGAAAACTCATCTCTGTTTTCAAACCACTGTTTTAGTTTAAATTTCCAAATTACATGGAAATGTTTCTGTTGGCCTTGAGTTTGACCAAAGCTTGTTTTTACAAATGGTAGGACCAAGTTAAGGCAGCCATGGGCTTGTGGATCTCGTGGCTCTAGCACCTGGCATGTGCTGCTCCTGAAGCCTGAAGTGCAGAGCCTCCCTTGCATGTGGAGCAGGGTGCAGAGCAAAGCTTGCTCTGCAGCTGAAGTTGTTGATGCCAAGCCAGAATTGCAGCCCTTCGTGACATTTCAGCAGCTGCCACTGCCCAGTGGTTAGGATTTAGGACAGCACATTTCTGCTTCATAAAAGAGGCCATGCAAAGAGAAGAAACTCTTTTTTGAGTTTCCTGTACACACCTAATGACACTACTGTAATGGAATGAACTGTACAAAATACATTATTCATGTCTGTTTATCTCTCTTGGTTTCGGCCTTCAAATTGTTTCGGTATCATGCGGCTGCATGGATGTACTCACTGTCCAGTGTGACTGAGAAGGAACATAAATCTGTAGTTCACCTTGACCACCAGACAGTGTTGGGTTCACTTTCAAATTGGCCTACATTAATCAGGTATCCTGCTCTTCCAGCTGTAAATCAAGCAGATTATTAATTATAATAGAGATAATTAGTACTGGCACATAGCTGTTTTATGGATCTCTCTTTTCTGGGAGCCAAATCCAACCATATGGAAAAATGTAGCTGAGACACTATAAATATGATTCTACTTAGACAGTCGTCTCTTCTGTTTTCTGTTATCACAGCAGTGTCAGCACAAGGAAAACAATGAAAGTGAAGAGATGCTGTTGTAGATTTTATTATGAATTTGAAGGCTTGGGACTCTTTTTTCTTTTTCAAGGACACTGTGTTAATCTGAAGAAAGAGGGTTTGATTTGTCTTCATTTATGCCTGCCATGGTTATTTCAGAAATAGCTTCAGTGCTCATACTTAAAGAGCTTTGCTTCTCTTTTAACTATTTCTGGCAGAGTTAGAAAGATATGCCTTGTGCTTTGTATCATGACAACTTGTCTTCTCCAGTAAGCCACATCTTAAACTGTCAGCCCTCTCTATATTCAAAGTAACTGCCTTCTGTTCATTGCTGTTGGATTGATGCTAAGTGGGTGTCTGCAGTGCAGCCAGCAGCACTGAGTGAGGATTTCCACAGAAAGTGAAGGCTTTAGTAGTGAAGTGCAGATGGACACCAGGCAGTGGTTGAATCCGCATAGCTGGGAAACTTTGGGCAGAGATGCTTCTGATCTTCATGTTAATCTTCATGGAACCCACTGAAAATAAGTAAGAGCTGCATTTGAGGACTTATTCACAAGGCCGGTGCTCTAATATCAACTGCTGAATCTTTACTGGTATGGTGAAAACAGTGGCAAATAAAATGTGGAGTAGGAATAACATTCTGAATCTTTGCAGGATCTCCATAAGACAGAAATTGTCTTTTGAGAACAGCAAACAATTCACCCTGAAGCCATTTCTTTGTGTTAATTTCATTATGTTGGCTTTTTAGGCTCTTTTGTAACTATTTTGTTGAGCATTCATGGGCTGGATTAGTAAATGTGACCTTACTGCAAGTGGCAGAGGTCAAGGACAGGTTCGCAAAACGCTGTGTGGGACAAGTTTAAGTAGACTGCAAGAGGCGAAGGCCTTTGTGGTTCTACTCACTGTGAAATATAAAGTGTCATCCTGCCATACTGAAGGATGTTAGGGGGGTGAGGAAGTCACGCCTCTTTTTTGGGGAGAAGTAGGAAAATGTGCTGCAGTGGTGGCAAAAGAGCTCTTTCTTTCTGTTTTATATTATTATTGTTGCAGTCTTGTCTTGGAATAGGTGCTCAAAATAGCTTTTTGTTGATCTTTTGAAATAGTTGACCAACTTTCTCTTCCATAGGAATATTTTCTTTTGAGATGTCTCATTTTGCTTGTGAAAGGTTTCAGAAATAAATTCTGATGCAGCCATTCCCATCCAAACCTTAAACCATAACCAAAGCCCTTACACAGTTGCATCAATACGACGCAGTTTGGATTGTGGGATTTTTTTTCCCTCTTTAAGACAAAAGGTGTCAGAAGCAGTATGGGTAAACTATGGTAAATAATAATTTAGTGCTAAAAAATGTTTTAAATTCAATTCTTTCTCATAAATAGCCAATATTGTAAGAGAAATTAAACTGCTGCTCAAAGCTGATATAGAGCTCTATGACTCATCCTCATCTCATCTTTCTGTTCTAGGAGCTGCTTCCATAAATCATTTCTCTTCCAAGGCCTCTGTTCAGTGTGCTACTTCTTTTTCTGACGCTTAACCCACTAGCATTGTGTACTGTATGTATTATGCATTGCCTTTTGTGCATGCCTTATATTACGAAGAGCTTTCTATCCCTAAGGGTTTCTGCAGCTATTTCTGTGAGTTCATCCTACAGGGCACTTTTATGAAAGTCATCAGTTAGCCTTTGCTATAAAGGAAGATATAATAGTAACTGAAAGTAGGCCACACTCATTAGGTTATGGTTAAAAGGCAGATTTTTTTTTTTTAATGCAGTGAGTGGGATTTTAGTAGGCAGACACTAGGCAGAAGTGGTACTGGAGAAAAGTCACAGGTGCTGTGTCCTTGGGCCTTTCTGTCTCTTCTTTAATTAAATACTGACTCATGAAGAGCACAGTGACCTTTAATTCAAGTGACTTTCTTTACCAAGTCTTAAGAAAGAAATGCCATGCATGGTCCTCTCTATAGATACTTACAGAACTCTATATAGATAGTTGGGACCACAAGTAAGTTGCTTTAAAGCAGGCTTGTAATTTGGCTCTTACAATGCTGTATCTCCAGCTCTTCTGGAAGCATGCATGTCTCCACCAGGAATGGACAATTCTGTCACTGCAGAGGTAGAGTCAGGATTTAGGATGTGGATTTTCCCCCAGAATTATTTTAGAGCCTGCCTTGAGCTCCCCAAATGGGTGAAGTCCCAGACTGGCCCCAGGACCTTGGTCTGAGGACTTGCACTCGATAATTCAGTGGGAGTCCTGTGCTCCATCCTTGGCTCTGGCAGGGCTGCGGGGTCAGTTGGGCTCCCGACCACCTCTTGTACCTCTTCCTCCATCAAGGCAGCAACCCCTCTATTTTAGTGTCTCGCAGGAGCAGAGCTGTAAACTTAATCTCCATGGCTGAATTTGAAAATGACATCAGCTGCAGTTCAAGTGGTAAATGGTCTGTACGAGGACCATGTGGGGATTTGATTCCCACAGACCCCAAGCGTTCGACTCCTGCCTGCAGCCCTGCCTTCATTGATTGCATTGACCTCTACCTTAAGGGAAGACCCTGCCTTCTGTGTGAAAGACCACAGCACTGTGCTCCTGGTGACCAGGAAGGTTTTTCAGGATGCTGGACCGGGTAAGGTGCCTTTTATTCTCCAGCAGTCCTGGAGAAGGTGTCAGGGCTCACATTGCTCTCCTTCATTGACCAAAGGCAAGGGGGAAATTACAGACTGTAGCCTTTGGCTTAATGATCCACTTGCTGTTCCTGTCCTCTTGCACCCACACTGTTTGTACACAGGAGACTACATGCAAGGCGGTGACGCTCTATTTTTTTCTTGACTAGCGGTAGCCTTTCCATGTAAGGTGGTAACTGAGCTACTTTAACAGACGTTTTCCTTCTTTTGGATTCTGTGTAACATGACAGGACTGGCATTTTTCCCTCTTGTTAATCATCTGTATTTCATCTGCCACCATGACTGTCACAATTTGTACTCCAAGTGATTTCTTGGCACCGGATAATTTCCCTAAACATGCAACATTTAAATAGAATGTGTTATCATGTCTCCCTTTCCCTCCTTTCTCCTTAGATGTAAAGGAGCATCCCACTATGGCCTTACCAAGGAACGGAAGAGGCGTTCCCAAGACTGCTCTCCAGACCATGGCTCCAGCTTAGCAGTAGCTGCCCTGGGCCCTGAACTCTCAGCAGCTGCCGCTATCGCCTTAATGACAGATGAGCCGGGGCTGGTGAACCCAGCCTTCAGCCCCACCTCAGAGGACAGCCAGTCGGGCAGTAGCCCTGGAGACCTGCATCACAGCAATGGAAACAGAAGTGAGAACTAAAAGTGGTGTTTTCAGAGCCTGGTGGCATCTTTCAGTGTTCATTTTCTGTGAAACATATGTTGTTGGAGGCTTTTTAAAAAAAGAGGTCGAGTGAAAGCTTTAATTTTACATGGCTCATCAAATTTGACACTCAATGATCCAACAGATTTGCAGTGAAAAACAAATTTGTTTGGCCAGGGGCAGCAGTGAGCTGAAAACTGACTAGTTGCACACATGCAAACCACAGGTCTTAAGAAAGATTATTTAGACAAGCTCAGTTGGAAAAGCAAATGGTATGTGTGATGTGCTGGGGAGATGGTGTAGCTATGTCATGGCTTCACCAAAACATAGTGGCCTAAGTAACCCCCACAGACCATGCCATGAGCATCTACTCAAGGTTGTTGGCAACTGTGTTTAATAGTTGCCAAATATTTACAGGAAAACAAATGTTAAGAAGTACTTTGGGAGCCTGGGGCGTGTTTGCCAGCCTTCCAGGGAGGTGCAACCTGGAGAAGCTGGCTGAGCTGAAATAATCATGGTTAGGGACAAGTTCCACCAGGAGACCTTGCCTTGATCCTTCACCCTGTGACACTGCACCTGGCTCTGATGAGTGTCACATTTGAAAAGCATGGCCTGGCCAAAGGCAGGCTCAGAAGCTTTAATGGTGAGTTCAAAGCTTGTGTTTGAGGACTTTGAAGCCAAAATGAATAGCCCACCTTGTGTTGCACCAGCTGCATGTTGGGACAATGGATGAAGGGCTGAAGAAAGACTAGAAAATGAGCCTCTTGTGTGCAGGGGGCTAGAGAGGCAAAGAAAGGGAGGGGGTAAGAAGAGAACACCAGAATAAAATTAAATCCTGCCAGTTTTACTGAGTTAAGAGGCTGCGGTCTGGTTTGAGGGAATGTTATATTATTGGATTACAACGTTTGGCTAGCATGCAAGAGCTTGGAGGGAGAGAAGAGCAACAGCCACAAAGATATCTTCAGCAGGGTAGAAGAGAATGACATGTTTTGAAAGTATTATCTCTTTTTTTTATTTATTGCCTTTCCCAGGTTAGAAGATGTGACTTAGTTTGCCCCTCCCACATAATAGTCTTCAAAATTTTAACATGAAATTGTTGGTTATTGTTGCAGCTTTGGAAGCATTACAGAGTTTTGAGGCAGTAGTGTGTTGCCTTGTGTGTTTTTTCCAAGAACTTTTAACAACAGCTTCCAGTTTTTTTTGTTTTTTTTTTTTTTTTTTTTGTCAAACTTACATAGCTTAGGAAGGGCGGTGCTTCTTCCTTTTATATGCATTTTTCACAAGATTGCTGCTGATTCTGCCTTGACTGAGGATTGTTCTCAACAAGGATCACAGGAGATACCTGTGTGTGGCTGGCAAAACAGATGGGGCAGGCAGCAATTCCAGGGTGTGGGACAGAGGTGGGATAATTGTACCCAGATTCAGATGGGTAAAATTCAGGTGAAAGGCAGCCTTACTGTTGATGTTATGCCCCATTGTATGCTGATAGCTGAGTAAACGATGTGGTTCTAGCCCAGAACTGCTGAACTGTATTGATTTGTTTTTTCCTGCTGTTGCAGCTCGACACTTTGAACGCTCCACTATAAGAAGCAGATCTTTTAAAAAAATAAACAAGGCGTTCAGTGTTCTTCGAAGGACAAAAAGTGGAAGCGCTGTTTCCAACCAGGCTGAGAGGGAAAGGGAGGCTCTTGGAAACTCTGCTGCTGGAGAGGAAGGTAATGTTTTGTTCTCCCTGTGTTATGTCTTAAAATGGGGTAGGGGACCCTATCCACATGGGAACTGGATGTTCCTCTTTGATGTGCCTTTCATATGGTGAGCTGTGCATGACTAACCAGAAGAATCAGTATTTCCTTATTTTCTTCTTTTAAAAGTTGTTAGTGACTGGCAGGCACAAATATTGCTGAGGTTTGGGGCACCTTGTATAGGGCTGTTCTGCTAACAACCTGTGTGCTACAGCCAGCCCATTATCTAGCATGATGGATGTGGGATCTGAGCATCTAGGATCTATTACTGGTGCTGTCATTGGTTTACTCTGTCATTTTGTTCAAGAGGCTTAATTAGCATGTGTCTGTCCCCCTAAAGCAAACGGATCACAGTGATCATAAATTATAGGAAATTCATAAGTTGTGGCTAATGTTTATGAAGCACTAGAAAATCCCAGTGGGATGATGGTATGAAAAGGCAAAGTACTTAATTATTCCAGCACTTTTGTGGAATCCTTGGTGACAGACTTCTATTACCTCAGCCAGGCAGGTGATGAGGTAGGAATGTTCTGCTCTTAAACAGGGGGGAGAGGCAAGTTTGTCTGATGTATGTCAAGGATGAGGGGTCTGGCAAGCAGTAACACTTAACATTTGGCATTCTTAAAGCAATAAGTAAATGGTATTAATTGCTTTGGACCATAATTATGAAGCCAGGATTAGCATTCAAACATCAAGAGGAAGTGATGATAGAGTGGGAATCATTGCCTTAATCAAGGTCTTCACTGAGCTTATTATTCCATTGCTTGATGCTTCAGCACCTCACATCTCTTCCCAGGTCAAATGTCCAGGGTAAGAGCTTTAAGAAGACAAAATATCCAACTTCCCTTTGCTCTGTATTTCAAGCTTTCATTGAAACCCACAGAAAGTAAGGATTAAAGGCTGCCAAATGCTATCTTTAGGCATTGTTATTCTGGAAGTGGTAAATCAGAAAACAGTGTTCAATATTTCTTCTGCTTTATTTGCATATTCATTCAGGAGAATTTCACTACATTACAGCGTTCTTCATACTTACTCTCCTAGTTCTCCTACTTGCTGATGTAGCCAAAGTAAAACGTGATAATTCAAAATTGTGAACTTTTCCCATAAAAATAATGGAAATCTGCTCCTTGACCTAGAAATATCATTAATAATTTCAGTGTCTTGAATATTTTATTGTTTTTCCCCATGTAAATTTTTGCAAATAGGTTGTTTGTGGCTCTCATTGAGCAGGTAGATAAGCTTCTCATTCCCTAGCAACTATTCAATCTATTGTAAGCAAAAGCTTTCCCTTCAGCTGGAGTGGAATTCTGCATGTCTCAGGTCCATACTTTTGAAAAGTCGCCTCTTCGGGATGAGGCATAGAAATTTTTATGACCACTTTCTACCTAGACTTACAGTTGACAGAAGTAATAATTCTTCTGAAAGCTTGGTTTCATGTCCAGTATGTGGATGATCTGGATGCCAATAGTATCTATACAGTAACACAGTGAAGTCTAGATGTTAGTAGAAGGAGATGTGACGATGACACTGGCCTTTATATTTCTAGCAGAATGAAAAGCACTGTCGCCTCCTTTTGAAGTTGCAAGCACGCCAGGGCCTCATTGACAGTGTCAAGATTGTCCTTTGCTCCTTGACTTTGCTTGTGGTTTCATTCCTCTGTCCCAATCATGCCTGTAAACTTCCATATATATTCTACTGCACTGGAAAAACCAGGTAGGCATGTAATTACTTAATGAGCAGCTACTCTTACATATGACATCATAGAAGCTGCTTACCTAAATTAATGAATTAAATATGCAAAGAATGCATTTTGATTACACAGTTCTGTCATTTGGCATTTAAAAAAAATCCAAGCAAGTAACTTTCAGAAATACAAATACAACTTTAACAAAGATACCTACTCAGTCCTTTGCAACAGGTGTTTTTTGTAATGGCATCTCAAAAGCTGTCTCTGTTTCTTCTTGTTGTAGGGGGAAGTGGGTATGCTTCTTTCTGTAGCAGTTATCATCACCCTACCAGCTGGAGGCTTGTTTTCTTCTCCAGTTCTTCATGTTTTCTTCTTTTACTTATTTTTTTTAATCTTCATCTGTTCTGAATGCTCTGCAGTTGGACTCTTTGTTAGAGTTGCTGGTCAATCTTTAAGGATAGCTGCAGTATGTTCTGCCCTGCACTCACTAAAAGTCCAGCCCAAACCCATTGGAAAAAAGCAACCCCATGTGTCTGTCTCCCTATTACCACTCCATTATCCTGGGAATAGAAGTGTTGTTGTGGGTGGTGGTTCCTGGCCTTGGAGATTGCCACACCTGGTGTGAAAGCTGCTGCTGCCTTGTCTCAAGTTTCACAAGTTCATGTCTGGGGTCACCTGAGAGCACACCTTAGCCATGTCTTGCTGCTCCAGGAGATTGGATGGCACCTCAACACCTCTCTGGTGGCTCCTTTTCTCACCAGGCTTAGTCAGTGAGCAGAATAAAGCTGAGACTATGCCAGGCTCACAGTGGACACAGAGTGAAATAGCCTCTTCTTGCTGAGAATCTTCTGTTGATAAAGGAGCTTGTCAGATCATCTGGCAAAGCTCAAAGTATTATAGTCCGTCTGTCCTCAGTTTTCAGAATTCCCTCATCTTAGTTCAGATGTCTCTGTTTAATCTGTGTTTTGCCTGTGCGTTGGTGAAAGGAGCTCTGAGAATAAAAACCATAGTGTTTACCGATGTATTAACCCTCAGCATCAGCAGCATTGATGTCAGATTAACTATTTGTCCACTGCAGAGTGTGTAGGTGTCTTTAATCTGAAGCTGATGTGTCTGTGGGTCCAATGCTCCACTGCAATGTGACTGTAAGGGTGCCAGACAAAGTAATCATTCCTGATGTGAGTGAAAAAATATTCTAACAACTGTGATTCTGCTTAATTTGAAGGTGGATGCAGTACTGGTTTTGGGAAACTCCTTTGCTACACAGGGACACTGAAAAATATTATGTATAATGGCAAATGTATTTCTGTTATAATTACATCAGAGAAATAGCTACAGTCTAATGTTATCTTATACCCGGAGCTGGTAACAGTCCTGCACTGTGAAGATTACTTCATGTTTTCCATTTGCAGCCTGTGGTTTAATGTGCCCATTTTGGATCTGAATGTTTTAGGCTTTCTTTGTTCCTCTGTTTAAACATTTTCATGACATTTTCAGCAGAGAGTTTTCTCTTCATTGTCCAAACTGAAGAAAATGTTAGAAGTTAATGGGAAGTGCAAACACTGGTGAGAAAATTATTGGGGGAATGGGGCATTAAGATTTTTTCTTTTTTAATATTTTGCTCATTAGTAAATATCCCATGCAAAGAAGTATTTGTCTGTACTACAGCACCCAAGTTTGTGATATCTACCTGAAATTAATTTCATTAATAGGACTTACAGCTACAAATAGCTTTCCAAGTCTGAAGTAGAAGTTAGGAAAGGTTAAAAGAGATGGTTTCATTCTGAGATGTAAGGGAAGGTGACAGGGACATCCTTCCGGCACTGATGTGTTTAAGATGTAATATCTTCTGACTGGATCTACTAGTGTAAATGACCTTGACAATCTACTTAAATGATAAAATATCTCTGAGCAAAGACTGCTCCAGGTCTACTATGCTTGTTTGTATCACTGTGCTCTTAGTTTAGTATCACACTCTTTAAATTCATTTCCAAGAAAGACTACATATATATATATATATATATACACACTCTTTACTCAAACAGATCTACAAATGCAAGTGGCAAAACAGCTAACCCTTTAGGAGGAAAGAATGCAACTGAAAAAACCTTTATACAGTTTTACAGTAAAAGAGAGCTGTGCTGCTGCTTTTCAAAAATGTTAATCAGTTCCATTTTGCAGTCAATCCATTGTAAAATAAATGGAATTTATGATTACTTGAGGATATCAAATGTTGTTCAAAGTCAGACTCATTCTTCTTAGTCTTGTTGTGGGTGCAGTTCTACCATCTGTTATTGCTTCGCAGCAGTCAAGATGAAGGCAGCCCTGGCAAGACCAGAGAACAGACTCTTCTGTTGCATGAGTGTATCTTCCTCTTACTGTTCAGCCTGAGCCGAGTTGTATTTTATATATATGTATGTATGTATATATATATATATATAAAATATATATAAAAGAGATAAATATAATAAATACCTCAATGTTTGGAAAGGTACATGAAGAAAAAGAAGGTAAGTGAAACACAGATGGCTCTAGGTATCAACAATTTCGTGGCATTATGCTTTATATGCACAGAAAAGAAAGTGGCTTATCCAGCCCCAAGACAAGACAGCACAGCCCAACTTCTGTCTCAGGAAGGCTGTACCCCACAGGAATCCCACACTGTTCCAGTTTTCCCTAGTTTTGATTCAGACGCAGTTCCGATTTCCCAAAACAGCTGTTGGAAATCTTACAGAACTGGTTCAAAGCATTCTGCTTTAGGGCGATGAGCCAGGCCATTTCCAAGAGATTGGCTCTGTAGCGTTTCCTCCAGTGCAGACCCATAAACTTTGCCTGATGTAGATGAGATAGCCACAACTCTTTTAAGACATGTTCATTTCTACAACTGTTGTATTTTGGTTCTTTTGTGACTCCTTTGGTGAGAGGGCTGTCCAGAAGCAAGAGGAGACATTAGAGCTAGCATTGCCTTCTACCTGCCTTCTGCGTCAGACCAGCATCCCTGGAGAATTAATGGAAGGCATTAAATCAAATTGATGACAAACTGTTGGGAGAATGAAATGCTAAATGAAAATCAATTGGGAAGGAAGAGTTGAAGAATGAAGTCCCACACTACTGCAAGTGCATGTGATATTTGCAGACAAAAGAATTTTACAAGAATAGGTTACACAAGCTTCATTTAAATTCTGGTGACCAGGTGCTGGGAAGCATGAGTATGTGTCCCTGCACATAACCTTATTGGGAGTGGGGAGGTGGACTGGCACCTCATATCAGTCAGACTTTTTGGTCTAAATAAGGACTTGAAACCTGAGGCTCAAGTTTTGTTTACAGTGACCTTTGGATGATCTGGACTCAAGCATCATAGCAAACATTACAGAGTGCTTTGTCACACTGGACACTAGAAATGAAGGCAGAAGTTATCCTGATGGCAGCATTGTCAGAAGGAACATGGTGCTTAAAAAAGTCAGCCAAAACCTGAGCACTGAAGGAAAGCTACCAGTATTATAAACTGTAGGGATAAAATATTAAGCATACTTAAAATTTTGTATTATAGTCTCATGGTCACTATACTAATGAGTGCTTTGTGTTCTACATTGTACCAGGCAAGCAGGGTTTACTGTGTAAAGCTGGTGTCTCCCATGTAATATGTTACTGTAATGGGATCTGTGAAAATATCAATAAAATTGCACACTAATATAAAGAAAATGTTGCTTGAGGAAAAGGCACACACCATCTTTCTGAATGCAGATGACATTTTATTATGTTGGCAGATTCAGAATGCTCCATACAACCCCCGGTGACAAAAACACAACACTCTGTGGGAAAACCTGCAAGAATCACCAAAAACAAGACAGAAAATTTACTTCTTTCTAGATTCAGCAGCTCTTCAATGTTTAAGGACTGGAAATATAAAATGGTAAAGAAAGGTATGCAATACTCCTGGGTTTTCCTGCTCTGGAAAACCTAGTCAAAGAGAATGGAGAATTCTAATTAAGAGTGTAAGGGCTGGAAAATGGGGTCTGTGCAAACTGATGCTCTGTGCTCACAACAGGCTGTGTATATGTGAATGGTACAAGCCTCAGCCCAGTTGGAGTCCCTTAAATTGGGCTGCTGAGGCCCCATTCACTGTACAGAACCTAGTGCTGGAGCAGGGTCCACGTTTTCTGGAGATGGTATATGCATTAGAAAAATTCAGGTTGAAGATATTTCTTTCCAGACATGTCGTCATTTTGAAATAAGCATGGTAGGTTTTCATCAAACTGCATACTAGGTATGGTGAAAAAGTGTGCATTTTCTTATTCAAAAAAATCTGTATTCGTGTATTTTTTACCTTTCATTTGTCAAACTTACTGTTAGTTTATCAAAATAGGCATTGGCCTTTCACTTGTGATGGTCTAGGTTGTTGGTAATACAAACATCCATGTATATGTGTGAGATGAAAAAAAGAGGCAAGTTTTCAATGAAGAGAGCATAAATAAAAAGTTCATGGAGTTAGCTTGGTTGCTTGGTCCATCTGAAGGGAAAACAGTGCCATTTATTAATTGAATTTGATAAAGAACACAAATCAAATGAAGACAGGAGATGAGGCAGTACATCTTGCTAACTATGAGAAGAGAAACCTTAGCCACTTGCAGACTGGGAAGAAAAATGTCTTGGGAAGATTTGGTTTGTTGTAGACAGCACACTTCAGAAGGAAATTAGGTATTAAAAATTCATCTGAAAGAATCTGCATAAAGCCATATTGAAAGTCAACCAAGTGCCACTGCGAGACTTAAACCAGCTAAGACATTGTTCAAGATACAAAGAAACTTAGGTAAGTTTAGACATTATTTAAATATATATATGTCTTATATAAGGGTAGAGACTTATTCACTGCCATATTGCCCTCATTTTGCTTTGGGATAATTACAGACTGAAATAGCATCAAAGTGTCAATATCTTCAGTCCACAGTTCTTTGTGGTCAAGGTATATGTAACTGGGCAATCCCTTCAGGAAAGATTTTGAATAAGATACAGGGGAAAGGAGTGTTTGAGTCAAAAAGCACAGTTTGTTAGGACGTGGTGAATCATCATGCAATGGGAAATGGAAGTAGTTCTGCTATAGGACTGCTTTGGTAATCTGCAAAATATACAGAGATATTTATTTATGCTATTTCTGTGCAGAGAAGATCTGCAATCCAGATTCTAATTTGCATTTTTACATATAAATACCCTTATAGCCATGCTGAGAGTGTAAAACATGCATGCTTGTTCTGATTCAAGGATCAGCCCTTTGGTGATTTCTGAGAAGTACCTGTATCCTCTGACTTTAAGCACCCTCCTGAGATGCCAGAGTTAATTGCTTCTTTCTCCTTACACAGAAGTGGAGAGAGTTTAGCACCTCCAAGTGTGATTCAGTGGTGAATTAAGTATTGCTCCCTTTGGGTGCCCATACACGATAAAGGAAGCCAGAGCAAGTAGATGACCAAATTATGTGTTTGTCTTAGAGGCCTGGAGGATGGATTGAATCCACCCTTCAGGCTAGAGAAAAGCAAACAGTGTTACAAGTTGGGCAAATAATGTTCACGAAAGAAAGCAGTATGGGCATAATAAAGCACCTTCCATTCCTGAGACATTAAAGTTGTGTGCAAAACTGAAGTAAACCCATTTTAGAGCAGAAACTGCTACTACAAAAGTATAAACTAAATGAATACTTGGATATTAGTTTGATGAAGGCTGTATAGTTCTCTAGATAGACTTTTACTGCCTGTCAACTCTGTGTAAAACCACAAAGTTGAAGTCTGTGCTACCGGTAGGTGCTTTTTACAGCCGTGGAGGAAGACAGCTTCCCACCCCGAAGAGCATATGACCAAAGAAGTGGTAAGGGATACAACATGGTGTTTCTTAATATGTTTTTTTCTTGTTCTTTCTTCCCCCTTGCTCTCTCCCAAAAGGTTTTGGTGCCTTGCTGGTTTGTTTTCTGCTCATTCTGTAGTAGGAAATATTTATTCTATCTCACATATTGCTCTGTTAATTTTCATTTAACGCTTTACTGCTATTCAGTAACAGTCACTGTACTTTCATTTCTAAAATAGGTTATAGAAAAAATACTATCACTTAATTTTCAGCTTTCAGGTTTTTCAAATAAGTACTGGATTGGACCCAAACCCAAAAGATTAAAAAGCTTTTCTCACTTACGGAGGGTTCAAAATAATTGAAGGCTGACACACCTGTTCTAGAAAACTCACTGGTGCTTTTACTTCAACTTTGCTCACCGTTGAATGTGGATTAAAATTTTGAATTGATCTTGAAGGAAAGAAAATATTAGTGATGTGCTGTGAAAGCACACATGCCATCGAAAAGTAGAGTTTGGAAGAGGATACTCCTACCCAGTACATTACAAATAGAAAAAGGACCCTGCCCACCATTAGTCCCTCTTCCCCACACCCAGATTGCCAGGGCCAGCAGAGATCTTTCCCCCCAGGCACCTTGAGCATACTGTGGTTTTAATACAGACACATCACATCACAAGCCAGTCATTCCTGCTTTCTTGAGTTCAAGCAGTGATGGAAGGAGACAGGTCTGGTAGGGAAACTACTGTGTGCTTTGGGTTGCCTGAGAAATCTTGCCTTTCTATTATCTGAAGGTAAAAATACCCAATTCCTTGGATGCCACAAGCCAAGCGCCCAGTCCTCAGCTATATCACCAGAAATGGAGGAAAACAGGGCATCCTGGGATGTTACCATTGAGACAGTGTGTGCAGCCACCACAGTGGGGATGGATGTTTATTGAGGTTTCCATGCCCATCTGCTTTAGGGCCAGCAAGGAACTGTGGCCTGTTTCAGAGAGGTCTCTGGTGACTAAAAATATATTTTGTTCCTTTAAAATATTAGCACATGTAACTGTTTTTAAGTGCATTTCATCTGTATAGATCATATCAAAGGTTTAGGGCTGTGTTTTGTGGGAAAAAGGGAAGCTTGAGTGTATTAATTGAAAAAAGACCCCTTCAAGTCCACTCAGCAAGCATATGTAACCTTTCCTCCCCACTTAGTATAAATCACATCCGTGCATAAATGCAGGTTTAGGTATCTGGCAGGTGCCTGACATTGTGCAATGCATGTTTTAACAAAGCAAAGCTGTGATGTCAAATAAATACCTTACAATGTGCATTTCCAGGTTTTCCCAGGTTGTATCACCTGATTCCAGATGGGGAAATCACCTGCATTAAGATCAACCGTACTGATCCCCATGAAAACCTGGCCATTAGGATTGTGGGAGGCAGCGAGACTCCTTTGGTTCACATTATTATACAGCACATTTATCAAGATGGGGTAATTGCCAGAGATGGAAGATTGCTGCCAGGAGACATGATACTAAAGGTACGGCATTGTCTCTCTGAGGTACAAGGTAAAAGTATCCTAACCAAGAATAGGATGGTGTAAGTTGATCATGAGATGAGATTTGCAGTGTTCCTTGTTTGCATGGATAGAATAATGCATACAGAAAGATATTTAACTCCTCTGCATGTTGTGATAATTTCATTTATTTCAATGGTTTCTGAGGCTCACAGATTTGTTTATTTTTCCTGTTCACTACCAGGCCTCCCTGAATTCTATCCAAATATGGTAGATCCAGAATGTGATGTAGCACAATAGACTGTTGGCATTTCTGACCCAGTGGTGCGAAAGTTTTTTTCTGAAAGCAGAGGCTGGGCTTTTTGCCCTGTTTGTTTCTACTGAACTGTGGGCTTATATCTCAGTAAGTGAGGTTTCCATTGCCTTACTTCCCACTTACATGAGGAGAGGTGATAGGGGCCTGATCAGGGTTAAGTTATTTCAGCATCTAGCTCTTCTGTATGTGTTCAGCACTGCAGAGTGTGAGACTCTGCTCTATTTTGGGAGTGTTGCTCCACTGGCAGCCACAGGTGAAATCTCAAAGAACAAACTTGAGTATCATTCAGGCATTAGCTGTTGGCTGCTACTTCTGCTCCTGTTTCTACAGAAACATAACAGGAACAAGAATTAGGGCAAATGGTTAAAGATCACGTGTTTTGTGAGCAGTGACTTCAGCAGAAGGTTTTGAATGGGAACTGCACTTTCAGCTGCCCCAGCAACCTGGAGCTCTGCAAGGATGTTAAATTATATTAATGCTTCAATCCTTAGAAGAAAAGAGAGATGACAGAAAATACTAACTCCTTTCCTTGCTCTGATGGTGTGTAGTGGGAGTGCACAGGTGTATTCTCATTGCAAGCCCAAGGTACAGCTGCAGCTCACCTAGGCATACCCCAAGCAGCTTGAATCAGCAAGCTCAGAGAATGGTAACAGTATGGCACAGACAGCAAAGAGCTCAGTGTAGATTTTCCAAATTTCAGGTAAACATTTGAGCAGCTGCTTTGTTGACTGGGGACCATGCTGTCATGGATAGACTTGTGCTGGTACCCAGGCTAACCAGTGTGGCAATAGCTGGGATAGGGCTCCAGAAGCTGGAAGTCTGCAAGGTCTGACATGCATATCTCAGGGTGATCTTCCAGGTGAGACTCTGGATGCCCATCTTACTGCCCACTCTGGCATACCTGGCTGGTAGGTTTAGTGAGTAGTTCTCCCAGTCCCACTGACTTCTACTACATATTGCATGTGAGTAATTATTAAGGATACCATCCTTTGAAGTTCAGAGCACCACCTATAAGCCACCATGCTTTCCTGGCTGTTGCTGACCCCAGTGATAGCTGCCAGGGTAGTGAGATGCCTTCTGCTTCATGTCTGACAGACTATGACCAAAGGGATTTCTAAGGATCATGATGGGGGCATACTTCACTGTGGCACTGCTTAAACATACCTCTGGATCGTTCTTCCAGGTGGTAGCTGGACGAGTGTCACCACGCTGTGCATTTCAGGGAGGCTTTTTGTCCTGATGCCAGTGAAGAGCAGCAGAGTTAATAGCACCACTGAGCAAAAACTGTTCCTGCAGGACACAGCCAAACTGCAGTGGGAAGCTGTGATTGCAGCACTGGCAGGCCCAGCTCAGCTCTCCTGGCCGTAGCTGACAGATGATTTAGTGAGGATTCTCAGCAATTTTAGCTCCAGGCTGGTGCAGTTCATGCCATTTGTGGTGCTCAAGCTGGCAACTTAAAATTAGTTGAGCTGTTTCTCTAGGGGTGAGGTCCTCCCATAAGACTGCAGTGGGGACCTCCCTGTTATGCCCACACAGGCAGTCTGCAAAAACAAATGCCAGTCAAATGCTTTTGTCCATGCCAGGGAACATTTCTGTTGCAGTTTGGAGACGTTTCTTAATATTTAAATGGTTCAACCTGTGCAATGTAAAACTACATGGAAATAACTTGTCTGATTTGGGCTTTCCAGCCAGCAACAAATTGCAGCCTTGCAACTGGTTTTCATTTAACAGTGATAAAGTGCAATGCCTAGTCACTCTTACACACATGGATATGACAGGTTTGTCTGGAAATTATTTTTCTTTCTCTTGCTTTTCCCCAGCCAAATTAAAGAAATGGCAGTATGCAGTTTTACTGCCATCTGAGCTAAATCTTACCTGGAAAACACAGAGAAATGTAAAAAGCCTGGTTCTCCGGTGTGGTATATCAGCATAATTGCTAGTAAATATCCGGGGCATTTAAATTTCTACTTGAGGCTCTTTTCTTCATTTTAATTAGAGATTCATTAGTGGAGATCTTTTTTTTTTTGCTGTACTTAGAACAGCTGGGAGATAATGAAGAAGAGAAACAGTAGGGAAGTGGTGGGAGTGAAAGGAAAGTCTGGCAAGACAATTTGAAATCAGAAGCTAGTGGAGTAAAACTAAGATATATGAAAGGATATTGGAGCTTGGGAAAGAGCAATAATAAAGCTGAAAAGTAACATGTACGTCTGGAGACTATCAGGAAGAAAGGGCAAAAAAGGCAGAAAGTGTCTGTACAGCCTGTCCTTTCCTTGGGGGGAAGACTGTTCTGCACCACAGACTTGGCCTCCTGCATGACACAGTTTGAAACAGCACATGTCACTTTGTATGAAGACATCTGTGTAAATAGATCTGCCCTCTGCAGTGCCAATTCAGATTAAACAGTCTTTCTGATGCTGATTTATGCCTCTTTCTTCCAGGTAAATGGCATGGACATAAAAAATGTGCCTCATAACTATGCCCTGTCAATCCTGAAGCAACCCTGCCATGTCCTCCGACTGACAGTGCTCCGAGAGCAAAGGTACCGATGCCGAAGCAGCGGACTTTCCCTCGATGCTCACTGCAACAGGGATGACAGTTTCCACATTGTGCTAAACAAAAGTAGTCCAGATGAGCAGCTGGGAATAAAGCTGGTCCGCAAGGCTGATGAACCAGGGGTATTTATTTTCAACTTGCTGGAAGGCGGTGTGGCTGCCCGTGATGGACAGCTTCAGGAGAATGACCGGGTGCTGGCCATCAATGGGCATGACCATCGGTACGGCAGTCCAGAGAGTGCAGCCCAGCTGATACAGGTTTGTAACCACCACTTTGACTCCAGTTTCTGAACTTTGCAAAAATTAGGCAGTGTAGTTTTTCTGTCCATTGCAAAGCAAGAGCCAAAATTAATGCCTGCTTATTTGGGGAAGGGAGGGAGATGTCAAGTTCGGATGGGAATTTACATCTCTAAAAACCCCTTGGTTTCGCTGTGGATACGAAGGTGGATACAAGCGTGGACTCTCACAGTGATGCCTGCTACCATCGGGCTTTCTAATGTACAGATCAATGTAAACTTCCATATACTCTATGCCTCACCACAAAGTGACACCATCTGCCAAAAGGCAGGCTAGCCTGCACCCACCCTAGGACTGCTGGGTCCAGCTGGGTCCTGACTCCCCCAGCTCAGAAGGAGCCACAGTGCTCCCTGGTGCAGCCCTGGAGCAAACTGGAGCAGCCCTCAAGGCAATGGACAGCATGTGTCAGGGTCATCTGCCCAGACTCAGTGAATTCCCATGGGGGTGTTTTACAATTGAAGGTACTCCATACCTTGTAAATATTTCTTACCTAAATCCAGCATATTGAAATCCAGATGTTTTGGAAAAAATTGATCTGTAGCTGTCGTTTTTTATAAATCTCCATTTAGACTTGCATGGAGAACTAAAGGGGTGCCTCTGCAAGGCACTGAACAGTCTTACAACAAAGTTGTCAGAAAAAAAACCCTGTGCCTTTCTCAGCTACAAAATCATTCATTTTCTGCCTAATTTCCTCTCCAGAACCATTTTCATCTGTTTTCTTTCTTTATAGCCTATATTTTTAGAAAAATTCAACATAAAAAGCAAACCCAAATTTGTTGTTTTAATTGCATATTTATAGCACTTATACTTGTGCAATTTTATATTTCATTTGGAGGTATGCAGAGTGTTTATATATTGAAGAATTTTGTCCTCAGTAACAAAGTGTCCAATCAGGCTGGTTGCTTCCTCTTTCCAACAGGTATAATCAGGGTGACATAAGTCAGACTGAAAGAAGCATTTGAATCCATGCATTTTCTTGTAAAGATTCCTCCTTTAGCATAGGTTCACAGTTGGCTGTAGCCAACTTTTATTTAGAAGTTTATAGCATAGGTAAAGAAAATGGCATCCCTTTGCATAATGCCAGTTGTTGAAATTCTGGTCCAGCACCTTCCTAGATTACTTATGTAGCTCACTAACAGGGAGCAGAAGGCAGCATCGGGGGAGGTTTAAATTCTCTGAGGGGAACAACTCTGGAATGAAAACCTTTCTAAAACATTGGTATTCTTGGGACAGTTCTTTATGGCTACAAAACAAGGCAACAGTGCTTCATAAGCAAAAAACACATGCAGCCGAGAGATGAAATGGAAAAAATGATTAATGAGACCATTCACACACAAAAGTTTAAAAATGCAACTAAAGCTCTTGTTGGGTTCCAAAGAGTGGATGTTGTTTGTAGTAATGCTTGAAATGCATGCCAGTCCCTGGGAATTCAAATGGCATGCCCATCAAAGGGAAGACTTAGGTTTCCAAACCACCAGGATTACATTGCCTTGATGTGAGCACAGTGAATCACATTTGTCCAATGCAACATTCTCGGAACCTGTGTATTTTTTGTCATGTTTTTTCATCAATTATCATTTGCCTTTCCTGTTTCCATGTTATGCCAGAGAAAAACAATTATACTGAAGCCACAAGTGTTTTGCATTTGCTTCTTACACGAAGGGATGTTTTACTGCGTCCTCAGATTTCTCAACAGTATCCTGCCTGTTGAGACCTCAGCATGTGTCACTCACAGTACATTGAGGTCTTCAAATTAATGGCACTGGAAGCTTCAAATAGACCACCAGTTTCTTTAGAAACAGAACCAGCATTCACTAAAAGGTGGTAGTGGCCTGTTAGGCCAAGCACAGCTGGGAGAACATCAGATTTCTGTGGAATCTGATTAGTTTTAACTCCTAAATAATGAATAACTGAGACAAATCTGATTCTTTGGGCCTTTAGCAATTACACATTAGCATATGTGAAGCAGTTGCTAATCAGTAGATTAGGTGTCTGGCTGTTTATAAGCTCAGTCACAAGAACTGAAATGAAGAAAACGTGCAAGGGCTAATTAGGAACGTGCACACATCCTAACACTTGGGAGTTTGCTGCTTCCCATCTGTCGTGTCATCTTTAGTCACGGCCTCGTGTCAGATGTGGCACTTCTAATCTAAATAACGTGACATTCCGCATCTGTTTTCCATGGGAGCGACAAGAAAAGGAACAAGGTAACAGATCAGTGGGCACTTGTGTGAGCACATCAATCCAAGCTGCATGGGTTGAGCCAGACTTTACTGCCCCCAGATGTTCACCTTCCTTTCTCCTTTCCCCCCCCACAGTTCAGAGCAGCTGCAAACAAGCACATGACCCCCTGTCCATCTCTGCTGGGAGAAAGCACATTCTGAGTGTAGCCATGCTCCATCATCCCTTGGAGAGATGGGGCAGCTTCTGCTGAGAACATCACTGATAACTTTTTTAAAGACGCAATTGCCTACTAGATGCTTAGAAGTTGCCACCATGCCTCTGCCTCCCAGTTTGGTTTGCTTTGGCTGTAATACAAATTCTAATTCTTCTAGAATGTTTCAGCTATTACTTGCATTTAGTCTCAAAGTTAACCTCCTTTCTTTAATTCTTGCTTCAGCATAAATACAGAGAAGGAATTGTGGGTAAAAGAAGTGGTAAGAAGGAAGGAGGGAACAGAATGAAGCAGTAATTAATATTCTGATCAGTTAAATGTTGATGGGTTTTTATTTGGAAGTACATAAATACAAAAGCTGGTATTGTTGTTTGGATAACTTTTTAAAACACTCTAGACTTCTGAGAAATTACTCAACTTGACTGACCTGGAGACAAAAGTGACATTGCAATAGAGACTCTCGTTGAACTTTTGCTAGTCATTCTACAAGAATTAATCACATTTACAACCTTGCTCTCAATAACCAACTTTGAGACTAACAATGTGGCAGCAGATGTGTTTTAAACAGAAGTTGCATAAGTTGAAGTTGTTTGTTTTAGAGAAAACTGGATTTTCATGGGGCCGTATGCCCTTAGGAGGTTTATTCTTGTATTGTCCAGTTCCATCTCAATCATATTACAAACTGGGGACCAGGGTGGTTTCCTTTCTCTTGAGACACAGCGTTCTGCTTTTGGGTATCAGTTGAGTCCAGAGTCCAGGAATTGATGTTCCATAAAAACAGGCCCAGTAAAAACTAGAAAATACCTAGAAAATTATTTTGAAATATGTGTGTATTTTCCAAACGATATGTTGTGAAGCTGTGGAGATTTGAGTTGCTGGTAAAAAAAATAGTATCCCCAAGATATTGGGAAAGCAACAAAGAAGTGCATTTTTTACTGAGATATCACCTTCCTAGGAAACAGCACAGCCTGAAAATGCAGATTTTAGGCTTGAAGTTGGAGGTTTAGGAGAGGCAGGTTGCTCTTCCTTTAACTACAGTGATAATTTTCAAAAGCATTTTTTAACTCTCCGCTACTACTATTGAATCCAGCTCCAGAAAAGACAAACCAAACTATAAAAAAAAAAAACAAACCCAAAAATCCCAGGGCCCTCCTCTGGCTTCTGTTAATTGTCTGTGGGAGATTTGATTTCAATAGTGCAGCTGGATCTGTGTTTGGTTTCCAGCTGCTTGTTCAATGCCAGCTTTCCTTGGAGCTTCTCTCCAGTAAGCAGGACACATCAGCATGCCAGCAAGTGAGTTTGGAGGTCTGGTACTCCTGGGGCTGCGGTACCAACAAGAATAGTTACTGCAGCCCTTAAGGGGCAGACCTCCAGACGTACTCTCATATTAGATACTGAACAGTTCCTCTGCAATAACCTGTGAGCAGGCAGGCAGAAGTCTCTCTGGAGACTGGCCCTTAACATCCCCTTCTGCCTGCCACAACACCAGGGTGTTTAGCCTGGAGAGAAGGAGATTAGAGGATTAATTTTTTGATCTTCTGAGTATGCTTCTGTAACATTGAGGTTATTTCTATACTTCAGCTCAATATGTTGTTTTGCCCTTATGGCAGACATCTATAATTTACCCAGCTAAACTGCATTCCCTCTCAGCTCCATCTTTACATCCTTGTTGTCTTGAGCAGGTTCATATGAGCCTCACTGAAGGAAATATGAAGTCATTTGCTTCTAGGGAAATTGTGCTGATTCAATAAGACAGAAAAAAATCACCTGTACACAGAACTAATAACATTAAGAACACACAGAGAACACCCTAGAAATAATGAACAAACTTTACTCACTAGAAGCTTTTCAGCACCTCTCAGACACATCAGTATTATGATTGTATCATGCAAAAAGCCCCAGAAGCATTTTGAGCTTATTTTGGTCAATTGTTTTTGCAGTTCCTCTTCCTAGACTGAGAGTTTGGGCTAGTTTCCCATCCTGAACTCCATGAATCTGTGCTTGCTTGTGCCCTCCCTCTTTCTCTGTGCTCTGGTGCAGTAGGAAGGCACACTGCTGCTCTGCAGAGGTGTATGCAGGTGGATGAGAGAGCTGATCAGAACTCACTGTGATGTATCACTGCTCCCAGCTAAACTCAGGGCAGATATAAAGGGTTTTTCAGCGTTAACACCACATTTTCAAGAGAAGTATTAAGCAGCTGGCAGTAAATTTTTGTGGACTTTATTGACCTGAAGTGAAGCTACTGATGTATATATGTCATTGCAATCATGCTAGTGGGAAATCCAGTCCACGCTTAAATGGGATCCGTGTTTCGTGAATTTTCTGGGACTGACACACAGGGGTTTATTGTGCCAAAGTGGTGGGATTCATGCTGTACCTCCTCCGACAGGCCAGCGAGAAGCAGGTTCACTTCATCGTGTCACGGCAGACCAGGCAGCAGACCCCTGACATCTTGCAGGAGACCGGCTGGAGTTACAGCAGCAGCAAACCCCAGGCCTGTCCCACCGAGGGAAACCACTCCAGCAAGGTGAGGACACAAGTGCTTGTGTTGTTTCTCTGCTGTCCATGGGACAGGGGACTGGGTGGGCACCTATTTTTAGTGTCTTGGGGTGTTATTTCTGGTTTCTGTCACAAAAGAAGCATGTCTAATTTTGCTCTGGAAATATAAAAGCTGTGCTCCTCATTATTTATACACTGCCCTGACTCTGTTTGGGGTGGGGAGACAAGGAGAAGGTGAAGGGCAGTCGTGGGGCAGGGAGCTGATGTTCACACAGTGTCCTGGACATGGACATGGACCTGGACAGTGGCGGAAGCCAGCACAGCATGGCAATGTGCTCCAATGAAAATAAGAGGCTTATCTGAAATTTCGCCATCTGAAGCAAAGTCTTCAGGCACAAAGCTTTCATTTGTTGGGCTGAGAGATTCTCATAAGCTACTGGTCATTATTAGCCTGTTGCTCATTTTTTAAGGTACCCATGCTCTGACCTGGCTGTAACTTTGGTGGCAGATGGCAGCTGTGGTCTCCACAGCCACTATGAGCATGCTCTCTTTTTGTGGAGCTTTGGACCCAAAGCATGTTGGTTCTCCTCTGGCAGCACCTGGCACTTGCATGGGATAGGGGCTATGAGGGTCAGAAAGGCACAGTATAGCTGGACCCAACCCAAGGCCACATGGCACAAAGCAACCATCTTGCCCACATATGGCTCTAGTTACCAAACTGTCTTTCCAGTCACACCTCTGTACCCAGTTACATCGTGTGTTTAATGCATTTAGACTTGCAATATGCTCTCTGCGTAATGCAGAGAGACTCTTATGGTCAAATATATGAGGTTTTACGGTGGAAAACAACGCAGCAAGAGCTTTGAAAACACCTTTTCTGAGGTTACTGGAAGTTATTCTTTGCACTATATGCAGAACAAGTTATGTCCTTGCAGAAGCTGAATTTGTTTATTTCACTAAATTTAAAGTCGTGTGCCTGGCTAATTTATATTAATCATTCTTCATCACCACTTATGCAAACCCTCATAAGCTGGTCCCCTGGCTATCTCTGCCAGGAGTGCATCAGGGAAGTGGATGGGCAGGACTTGTTGAAATCCATCCTGCCTAATAGGCAGTCAGATTTGTCCTTAAAGGGACTTTTGGACCAAAACAGCTGTCAGGTTAGGTGCACAGCTGTGAGCCAGGAGACAAGCCTAGCTCTACATTTTACAAATGCTTAAAGATACTGATTTTTTTCAGTTTGGGGTTTGGTTTTTTTTTTTTTCTTCAGTTGCATTATTCAGTGGTTTTATTTGTAAAAAATATACTAGTGTTTATTTATCTATTTTTAGTTTTCCTTTTCCTTGAGTCACCATCATAGCCCTTTCTAGGTGTGACTGGATCAGCAGGGGTTAAACCAGAGAGCAGAGTCAATGCTCAGTAGCTAGTACCCAGTAGCAAATAGTGTCCAACTGATCATGCATCTGCAAGACGTTACTTCCTAATGCAGTAATGATTTCCTTAGGGAAATATGTGTAGGACAGCAATTAGCTTATGTTGCTACTGTGTGGTTTCTAGTGAAGCTCCGAGCACCTGCTAGCTCTGCCGTGTTGATCTGATTAATTGACACCACACGGGATTATTTGGGAACATGAATTGTCTTCCATAAACTGCCCTAGATCCTCATTCTCTCTTCCTTTTAGATGTGAATTCTTGGTAAGTCCAACATTATTTTGGGTAGCTGTGAGATTGAAGTGCTAACGTTGACCTTGCAACAACCCTTTAAAGACTAATGAATCATCTTTTGTTGGATAGGCCACAGCTTTTAGGGCGATTTCTAATTTTCCACAAGAGATGGGTGCTGTGGGCTTCTGTCCAGTGCCACCATTTGGGCACTTTCCAGGGAAGATCACAGCCAAAAAAAGAAAATTCTGAGCTCTTTCTTGCTCCGTTTAGCTTGGTGTGTGTGCAGTAAAGGGGTTATGTTGGAGAAAATGCTCTGGCAATAGCTCAGGAGATCAGTACAGCCGATGGACACAATAAGCCTCAGGCACTGTGGGCTTCTTGGTCTGATACAATCATTACTGGAGTGTTACTTGCCCTTTTATAGGATATGAGTGTGTCAGTTTGAATTTCTTATGCTTTTTTTGCTGAAGGTTTAACTGAACAACATTTGCAACTCAAGATCTTTGAAATTTAGGCTTTGGCAGACTTAAAATGTTATTTGTTTTTAAATAGACGTTAGTGCAGGAGTAATGCTTGCAGGCCTAGAGCCTGTACAGTGTCCTAACGCAGCACGTGCTCCTGCTCAAAACCAAGGCAATGCTTCTTGCCTGGCTGTTATGTCAAGGGAGTTTCCTATGTGTGTGTGGTTTGATGAGTCTACTACCTGCTGCCATCAGTGGGATTGCTTTATTATGTGTGATTGATGGATTGCTAATTGACTTGGATTCTGATTAATTTTAAGGTGTTTTTCTCCCCTGAGCTTACTGTAGGAGGTGATACTAACAGGTCAGGAATGCTCTCTTGAGGGCAGCAGCTCTCGCTGCAGAGCGCATATGTAAACGTGGGATGAAATTTTCTCTGAAGCTGTGGCTGTATTCAGCACCAAGAATAAACTCTAGCTTCCAGCAGCCATCTTGCTTATACGACAGCTCAGGAACCACTTTTGGCCAAGCTGTTGCTCTCATGACAGCCTGCATCCATCTGGAAAGTGCGAGGAGGTGGCTTTCTTTCAGGCCAATGCCAGTGGCAACCAGCCAAAAAGGCACTGGAGAAAGAGAAGGATGGTCTGTAGTGACCATGTCCTCCTCTGGTGGCAGTGGTGCCAGGTGTAGGGTGAGCTGGGAGACTGGTCCTGCACAGTCTCTCACTGAGCTATTTTCCTGTGTATAGAAGTAGGGGAGGCACAGCCCAAACTGTTCTGGTTGCTGCCTGAGTTCAGAAAAGAGAAGATGTCACAAACACTTTCTTGTTCAGCTGAGGTTGTTAAGCCACACTGTAACACATAAACAGGCCAGATTCGCTTTCTTTGAAGTCAGTGGGAGCTTTGCCATTAATTAAATAGCACTTGTTTTTAATTGGAACAATTTTCTTACTCCTTTCTAACAAATTGTCTAGTACTTAAAACAAATCTGTTGCCCTGTTGCTTGAGCAGGCAATATTTTCTGACCATACGAGCAGGTGAGCCTTCAGGTGAAGTACATTTTCTAAACAGATACAGCTACATCTTTTGCCTGCAAGACACGTGTCATGGCTTTGATGTTGTGATAATCTGCTGTAAATATTTATTTTCCAGTAAATATAACAGAAAAGAAAAAAATTAAAAAGAGGAGGAGATGAACTGTTATGTTTTTCTTCTGACCTCCAAGGTCACTTCAGAATGACAGAGAAGGACAATTGTTTAGAAGGGAATGCATTGAAATGCCATCACTGATAAACATTGCCTTTTAACTGGTTTACTCATTATCAGCTGTACCTCCAAGTAAGTTCTACATGTGTTTACTAAGAAAGGCTTTACTCTCCTTTCATCACTGCCTTTGTCTCAGCCAAGTCAGCCCAATTCCTTTCTATCTGAAACCATGTAAAAAATAACATGTGGAAGAGTAGCTTCAAAGGAAAACTGATCCTACATGGTTGAGCATACAAGTACCAGGACTTTTATGTTCTTCTGCTCAGGCATCTAGAGATCCTTTGCTATGCTGCTAAAAGACTCTGGGTTTTGTTGGTGGTGTTGCAGCACAGAAATCCCCATGCGGAGTTAGTTCCACCAAACATACCTTAAAAAAAAAACCCAAAAAATGAAGATATAGCTTGTCCTACTCCCATAAAAAACTTATTGCCACTGTCTTCCTTTGTCCATTGTCATCACTGCGGGAGGAGCTGTGGGCTTGCCTGCTCCACTTTCTGTGCTGCTGGCCCAGGAATTAAGGTGGAATGTTTTGGATTTCTGAGATATTAATGTGGCTTGAAATTACTTGTATAGATTATTTTGGCATATTATAAATGTTAGGTCACACTTATGATTGAGAAGGTTGGGGTTTTTTAATATGAAGACGGGCTGAGAGAGTTGGGACTGCTCAGCCTGGAGAAGAGAAGGCTCTGGGGGGAACTTATAGCCACCTTCCAGTACCTGAAAGGGGCCTGTAAGAAGGCAGGAGGAGATCTGTTCTCGAGGGTCTGTAGCAACAGGACAAGGGGTAATGGTTTTAAGCTAGAAAAGG
>JAVSBS010026076.1:20165-47343 GCA_033124195.1 Coracias cyanogaster | reverse complement strand
GATTTGCACAGCCTGCCTCCCAGCATCCTTTTCACGTTCCTGACAGCACTAATGAATAACTGACGGATGGTGCACTGCCATGTTTATATCCTCTATCCCACAGGATGGAGATGAGGAAACATCACTTTACAGGTGTAAACACCACCCAGCCACTCCTGTTCTGTCAAGAGTCAATCTTTAGCTACAGCCAGAGTGCTGGGTTGGACCTGGCCTGCACCAAGCACCTGCACAGCTCAACACCCCCAGCAGGACAAGAGAAAATAGGAGGAATGAGAGTGAGAAAACTCATGGGTCAGAATAAAGACAGAGAAATCATTCACCCATTACTGTTGTGGGCAAAACAGACTTGGCTTGGGCAATTTAAACATTTATTTACCAATTTGGGTATTGGGAACTAAAGATGGCAAACACATAAACACTTCGGGAATGCCCCTTTCCTGCCCTTTTCCCACACTCAGCTTCACTGCAGCATCTCTCCTCCCGCATTCCTCATCTCCACTGCCTTGTTGTCACAGCAGGTTACACTCTGTCCCTTTGCTGAAGCAAAAGGCAGTGCAGGGGGTTGCAGTCAGGACTGAGTAGCTGCTGTCTGCTGCTCCTTGATCCCCAGCTGTTTCCTCTGCTTTGGAAGAGAGAACAATCCTAATGCTAGTATGTCATGTCTATTTTACTCAAATTTAGCATACACTTTGATTATTATTGATAATTATGCTTTCTGGACTGATGGAGATGGTGTAACTGATAATGTTACAGACTGTACGCACAGAACATGTCAGCCTTGTTTGCCTTCACTGCATTTTCTTCTCCTGTCTTCAGCTGCTTGGCTACTACTTTTCTATGGCACTAGGGTTTCGCTGATCACCTTTCAATTTCAACAGTGTCCTCCTTAAAGCAGTGAGTATTGCACTGGACAGCAGAGACCCCTTCCCCCCAATATCTACCCTAGGTGATAGCATTAATGTCTGAGTCCTGGCATCGCTTGGTCATGACCTTGATGAACACCATCAAACATAGAGGGTTTAAGTGATTTTCCACATTGAAGAAGTCCACAGATGGTAAACCAATAATGCCCTGCTGCTGAGGAAAGAAGCAAACATCACCTGCTTCTTACATTAGCGGCCAGTGAATTCTTGTGCAAATATTCACCTGCTGCCAGGATGGTAGGTATATAATATTTGTAGGTCCTGGGGGACTAATCTAGTATTACTATAAAATCCTGCTGTGAAACACAGCAAAAATGTTATTTGACAAATAAATTTTTTCAAAAGCTAGACATGCTGGTCTCCAAGATATATATTCTTCTACAGAAGAAGTGTCAGCTGTTTCTTAGAAACCTAAGGAGTTTCTGAATAGAGCTTGCACTAGTTGCTTGCTATAGACCAGCCTAAAATTTCAGATTTGAAATAGCAAAAGTATTTTTAGCCTCTTATATCATTCCTGGCTACACTACTAATGATGAACAGGTTAAATACTAAGGATAGATATTTCTGTTGCCCTGTAACTAATGATTTTTTTTTTTCCCTGCTTAGTTTAAAAAAATAAAGCAGGTATTGAAATTAATACACTCAGAGAAATAGGCAAAGTGTTAAGAAATGTCTAACAACCTTACTACTCTTGCTTTCCCCTATTCCTTGTTTCAGCTAAGTTTTGACTCAGCATAACTTACAGTATCATAAAATACATTCAAAAGACAAACGGACAGAGAAGCAGATTTCAGCTCTCGTACCGTAAGATCTCATGTTAATCATTACAGTGAGGACAAGCTATCTTCTGGACAGCAGTCGCAGTACTGTGGAGCACTGGCTGACGTGGGTAGGCTTCTCTCGTCTTCCATGCTGCAACTTACCCAGTTACTTGACAAGAAAAGCTCAGGATCCCTTCTTCCACTGATACTCTTTTGTGTCATCTCTGTGATTTTTGTAATTCTGCCTCATTTCATTGGCCCTGAAATTATTTAGCTTTGATGGGCACCACAGTAATAAGCCCCTGACCACTTCAGACACAGTTAATCACATACAGGCTCGTAACTGGAAGATAAAACAAGCCACCAGACTGCACAAGGTAGGTGAAGTACAGTTTCTAGAATTATGTTTTACAAGTATTAAATCCAGTCTCACTTTTTTCTCATCACTTTCAATTGCAACTAGATCATTTGCATAAATTCTTTCCCTATTAAACAACTTAACATTTTAACCCTAAGATTACCATGTAATTTCACTTTCAGGATAACTGGTTGTGGAATGCAGCACTACAAAACTAGAAGGGAAGTGTAGGTATCTTACACGGTGGAACTTCGGTGCTATTTTGCAGCTTCTTAACACTATGGGTATATGAAAAGGCAGACTCATCATTAATGATTCACCAGAATCTAAAGTTAAGCATAAGACATTTAATTACACTGGTTTGTTTCAGGTATTTGTACAGCTGCAAAGAAATCATATTACGAAGAAATACATCTGGAAGTCTTGGCTTCAGCATTGTAGGAGGTTATGAAGAACATACTGGGAACAAACCATTCTTTATAAAATCCATTGTTGGGGGAACACCAGCATATAATGATGGCAGAATTAGGTAATGATAACTATCTAATGAAAAGCAGCATTTAAGTAAGTCTTTCATCTAATTAACTTGTGGTTGGTTTGGGTTTTTTTCTCTTAAAAAATGAGCTCTTGTGAAGATGGGGTTGGGAGGGGGAAGGACTCACTGATACAGAATTAACCCTGAGTGATATGGAAATAGGACATAAGAGTCCAGAACTTCAATAGATTTGCCTTCCTAGTAGAATGTTTTCAAAGTCCAGCAATGACTAGTATATGTGTAAGTATAAAGATAAGTCACTTTGATCTCTGCCAGCACAGAGCAGCTTTCCCACATCCCCAGCTCAAAACAACTGCAGCCAACCAAATGACCATCAATTTAAGAGAGTAAATGCAGAACTATGAAGCAAACTTAAATCAATTAAGAAGTCTTAAAACATAGTTTGTTCAGTGTACGAATCATTCCCACCTGAAAGAACTATACCCTATTATCTTTCAAATATGTCTAATAAATTATGAAGTTGTACGGAAAAAACCCAACCAAGTAAAGTATTTTCACCTATTTTATTCCCCTATCCACAAACAGTAGTTAGCCAGAGAAGGAATAGTAATACTCATGCCTACCCCTTCTTCCCAGCTTAAGGACATACTTTGGCACTTGCAAACATTTAAGATAAGAAGTCACCGTGTTTATTTGTTCTCTCATATTTCCCTTCGGTTTTTCAGATGCGGTGACATCCTCCTTGCTGTCAATGGCAGAAACACATCAGGAATGATGCACGCCTGCTTGGCAAGGATGCTCAAAGAACTGAAAGGAAAAATTACTCTCACAATTGTGTCCTGGCCTGGCACTTTTCTATAAAACAAGTCTTCATGGAGAGTATGAAAAGTAATTTAATACAGAAAAAAAACCAGGAACATCAGTCTTTGCTTTTTTGGGGGGGTAAAGTATGTGTTTATAAAGGAAAGGTTTGTGAAATTTCAACCTGCATGTCAAGAAAAGTCAATTTCAGGCAAAGCAGGGAGACCTGTCAGAAAATTGCTTCAGTGGTTTAAGCTACAGACCTAAGTCTTCCTTACCTGTGGTCTTAGGGTTTTTTTGTTTTTTTTTTTTTTTTATATATGTATATATTTAATGCATAATAATAATAGTGAAATTTAAGATGCAGCAGCTCCTGCTCACCCACTTTATTTTGATTTACAAAAGGAAATCCTTGAATAACTTACAGAAAAATTTCTTGCAATTTCTTGCAAAGATCAAGTGAAGGTTTTTATCCAACACATTAACAGCACTTTGATTATGTGTACCTTTTCATGGTCAGCATGAAGCTGCTATTTTCAAGACTTTCAAATACTGTTTGTTAGTCTGTAAAACTGTGAATTAAATTTCTAAAATAATTAAAACAACTGTAACTGTGTACTTGTATAGACATTATTTTCATCCAAAACCAAATGACCTACTTTCTCTGCTGTGTTTTGATTAATACCGATAAATCTAAGATTTTTATATAGAATTATTGTTTTTAAGGAAGTACACTGCACCCTGCTCGTACCATCAAGTCTTCTAAACAGCACCCTTACAGAGCAGTACAATTTTTGCAGGACCACCATGCCAATCACATGTGGTACTGTTCTGGATGGTGTAAATTTGAAAGTGATTACTATCTTATATTTTTCTTGACATATATCTTTGCCTTTCTCTACAAATTACCCATGTTCCAAGTCTTTATTTTTTTCCTCACAAGCTAGCAATGGGAAGAGGTTATGTTTGTTAATCTCTATCATGTTAAGGACAGCTGTTCCCCTAGAACAAAGACTAAAATGAACTTTCTCTTAAGCCACTGAAAAGCAGCAGGGATGATTATCCAGCTTAATTCACCCTTATGCGCCCACACAAACCAGACGTAATTACCAAGTGTATGATCACCACATTCAGTGTTCCATCAGGCTAAGAACAATCAGCACCTTTCCCAGTTGCCATAATTTTTTTCATTTCACCTTCGTTCTTGAAGAGTCTGCAATTCCTGCTTGTCCCTGTAGTAAAGGATGACCTTTACAAATATGAACTCCAAAAGCTATGCTAAACCCACACTGTTCCAGATGTTCATATATAATAAAGTGAATGCATGCTGTTTCGAAAGTCAGTAAAAGAGTGACCTTCCCACTGGCTTATGGAAAGAAGGAGACAATTTACCACAAAGAACTTAAGCCCTGCGTATATTGTAAGAGCATAAGCCTCTAGCTGTAAGATGTTTTCTCACTGTTTCTTGAAAGACAAAGTCAGTCCAGGAATCTTAACATGAAAAATTCATTCTTTTATTTTCAAAAAAAACAAAGTAACCTTTGATTTCAAACTAACAGAACAAGATTAAGAGTAAATTATTTTAATACCCAGAAAAATAACAAGATTTATAGTAATCTATTTCTGGCACTAATATATATGCAAGTAGGCAAAAAAAAAAAAAAAAATCACACAAGCCTATTCCACAGGGGCAGCTTCAGTGTTTTCCTGTTCAGGAGCAGGTTCACCACTGGCTTCTTTTCCTTCTTTGCTTCTTTTGGATTTTTTGTGTTTGTGCCTTCTATGGCTGTCCCCTTCTTCACTGTCATGACGACGTCTGCTGTTACTACGTAAAGAGAGAGAAAAAAATACCTCAAAGAATTGCATGACACTTCAGACTCCATTTAATTACAGAGTACCAAAAACACAGCCTTTGCATTTGTATTTGAAAACTAGCACTTGCTCCTGTTCTGACCCAGATAGTATTTGGATGTCAGCGCCAAACAGAATTTTTCAAGGAATGGAAATTAGAATTATTTTTCACATTTGTAACCCATATTCTATAGTAATACTTTAAATAATGTCATGACCCTACTGCCATCCCTTAATGGTTTAGCATCCTTAATGAGCCCATTCCCTGGACTTAACCTTTATTTCTAACTTCGAACAATTTCTATCAAGTGACCATGAGGGTTGTTTTACTTGCTAAGAATCACTGTTGAGTTCTTACATTAATGCTGTTGAATGCTAGCCTCACTCCACCTCTTTCTGACCCACCATCTTTGCTCTTCTTTCCTCAAATTCATAATTTCTGTTCATTAGCTAAGACTGTCATAGACCATTCAATATGAAGTTAACTGGGGCCAACATGGCTTTTTGTCTGTCCATGTTTTACAAGGCAGACTTGTTCCAAGTAGTACATCTAAGTGTTTACAGTCTTTCCACAAAACTCCAGTTTGTTTGGGGTTCTTTTAAAAGTTTATTTTATTTTTTTAAACTGGTCAAGTCTTTCGTATCCTATTAAAAAAATCAAACCTTCGAGATGACTTGTGTCTAGTCTCTTCTTTCTCTCTGTGTCTCCTGTCTCTGTGCCGATCTTCTTTCTCTCTACTTGTTCTATGGCGATCATAGCCTCTTTCTGCATAGTCTCTGTATCTGTATCGTTCTTCATCACTGATTAAAAAAGAAGATTTTTTCAGGACAGTAACACCAAGAATTACATATATTAAAAAAAAGAAATTACTCTGAAGGTAAATGACAATAAAAGCTTAATGTTGCTCCTGGATTTCTAAATGAGATCCCTAACATATGCTAAAAGGACATTAAAGCTCTTCACCTCTTTCAGTTAGATGTGGTGTTGGGGGATATGGTTTAGGGGAGAACGTTGTAGAGTAGGGTTGATGGTTGGACCCGAAGATCCCAAGGGTCTTTTCCAACTGGAATGATTCTATGAGTCTTACACAGTAGACTTCTGCTATTAATGCAGTTTTGAAAGGGGATTGTTCAACAAAAATGGAAGGAAAATAGATTACAGGTGTCACATTAAGTTTATACAGTAGTTATCAAACAGTTTAAACCTGTATCTAGATGCGAACGAAGTACAATCCTACTTTCAGACCAGCGTGTGTAATAGCACTTATCAGCACACTTTTTTACTATTACGCCATTTGGGAAAATTAAATTTTGTTACAGTTCATCTGTTTCCTTGCATCAGCTTCAAGAAAGGAAAAGCTAGGTGCAAGGAGACCAACAGTAAAATATACACAAAACCCCCTAAATACTACAAGGCTATCAGAGAATGTAAAGGCTTTACCCACAAAATGGGCAGTTTTAAGAGTTCAGTGACATTTAAAAAAAAGATGAGGGCAGTACCTAGTTAGCCAACATCACTCAAATGCTACATTAGCATAGCTTAAAAAGGCATGTTCAATTTCTCATTTCTCTACCAAGAAAATCCTGCCCAGATGTTATGTCCAGAATCATTTAAAATGAGACTTCAATATAAATGAACCTGCTTTATTTATCACATGAAGTCTTTGTAACCAGTTCAGAAGATCCCTATGAAGTCCTACAGAAAGGCACAATGTGACCAGGCTTTCTGAGGCAGCAATTAAAACAGGTAACAATTCAGACACCATTAAGCTGATGAAAGTCAAGTCTTTCATGCTTTCCATCTTTGCCAACGTTTACTACAAAATAAAGTCTCTTCCTGAGGTCCCTAACAGCAGCAGAAGGATCAGACAGATCACACATGGAGAACAGCTCAAGCCTAAAGAGATTTCTCGTGTCCTAGAGCAGGGAGAACTTAGATCAAAGCAATTTTATCTGCCATAACCTGAATCCTGTGGCCATTTCCCAAGTGAAGACATCACACTTTACTACAGCTATGATGTGAAAACTAAGAGTAAGGGCAATGCCTGAAGCAACAGCACTAGTCTTTCTATGAAACTTTGTACGATTATATCAAATTATATCAAATATTAGCAATTTAAGACACTGCAGAGAAGCATCAAACACCCTGCAGAAAATCTTGTTCTTCTAAGGGACATAAAAAATATTCACACATCAAAATCAGGAAAACTACAGCTAGTTTTAAAGAACTTGGAAGTTACAGTTTGTCCCTGAGTAATATGACTGCACTGACTACTGCCTGTATTGTTATAAGATCTTATAAGGTTTATACAATTTTATAATGTGCTTAAAACTACAGATCTGAGAGTAAGCTGATCAAATCCTGCAAAGTACATTTGTGACAGATCACAGGATCACAGAATGGTTAAGGTTGGAAGGTATGACTGGAGGTCATGAGGTTCAAATCCCTGCTCAAGCAGGGCCACCAGGACCACCTGTTGCCCAGGACTATGTCCAGATAGCTTTTGGATGTCTCTAAGGGTGGAGACTCCACAACCTCTCTGGCCAACCTGTGCCAGTGCTCAGTCACCCTCACAGGCATCATGCCACTATCCCTGCTCTTAACTACTGTTAAGACAGAAAAAAAATTCAACTGCATTAAGCACTTTTTTAAAAAGGACTACGTTAAATGTAACACGTCTCTCCCACATGAAAACCCTACAACAGAGACATAACAACTTAGAAAAAATGAAGGCAGTACAGCCACAGAACGTGAATCCTGATCATACTATTCCACAGCAGCTTAAAGCACCCTAGGTTATGTGAAAATAAATTCACTTGCTCCACAGACATGTCCAAAATCCAGACAGATAAACAAAAGCAGTTGGAGGTGAGGGGAAGAGAGAAAATAAATCCCAAATCTTACAATGCTGAAACCTCAAGTCCTAAGCCTTTAACCTGTTTGTATCTATCATTTACCATGTTTTACCCTCAAGTTTCTACTCTACTATCAGGGGAAGGAGGGAAGTGCAGGGGAGACATACACAATCCAAATCCCTTTTTACTAAGCATTTCTTGTCACGAGAAACTAACTCAAGGCTACAGAAAAAAGCAGTAAAACCAACAATTTAGAAGAATTTTCTTACCAAATGTCACAGAAAGGTAGAGGCTGGTATCAACTGCTGGTTTCTAGGACTAGTCTAGCCTGAAAAAACACTAGACTAGCTTACGTAGCAGTTAGTTGTACAGTTGAGAATGACAGCTTTCATTTGACCTATGCTTGAAGCGTGTCTTCGTGTGTAATAAAGCAGCACCATTAAAGCAGCATATGCCTGGTAAAGTCTAGTTATAAAGCTCAGTTTTAGAATATATACATATATATATATATACACACACACATATAAACCATAATGTTAACAATGAAATTAAAGTTAGGTTCTGAAATCTACCAGAACTTATAACCAAAGGTAAAGTCTGATTTGAACAATGGAAAATTTTTGTTACACTATAAATAACACACGTTATAATACGCATATGTTGTATGCTACACTATACTAATACACTTCTGAAGTGCCACTAGTCATCACATTCCTGCAGGCTTGCAGGGATAGAAAGAGGTACAACAATTCACTATAGTTTACTCCCAATATCTGATGTTACCTCCTAGCTAACATTTTGATCATCAGTATCTCATTTAAAAGTTAAAATCTGAATGTTTGACACTGTCTTCTGGTGAGCTTCCCATAATAAAGTAGATGGCTACTTGCAGACTCATGGCTTGGTTTCAAAGCTGAGATCCAAGACCTTTAATGTTAACCCACAGTCTGCATTTTCTAGACTAAAATACTCCAGAAAAGGTTAAAAATATTGATACTCCTCTTCAAACCTTATTTTGGCAAACTACTAGAGAACCATGATAGCTTGTGTGTCTGAAAATAAACAACCTTTTGATAAGTGAAGCAAAAAATCAGTTTGCCAAGTCCAATATGTCAGGAGCTTTCAGGAACAGGAATAAATGCCATGAACTCAATGTTACACCAGTGATCTCTTCCCCATTTTTATCTGGGCTTACGTTACAGTTTCAAAGCCTTCCAGGGACAGCCTTGAGAGCACTACAGCCTGTGACCTGTGGAAGAGGACCTATAGTTTAAGTTTGTCTGTGCCCCCCTAGCAAAGCAGCTCAAAACCAATCCAATCCATAAAATCTTCATTCTCTACACCATTTCACTTTTTCAAAACAAGATGTTAAATTCACAAATCAGGACATCTCACTTTGGTTGAGGTGTCTAACTTCTGATACCCGTATTCAAAAACCTTCCCATGTATTCTAGAACAGGAATCACAGAAGGATTTAGGCTGGAAGGGACTTCATGCAGGTCACTTGGGCTAAGCCCTCCTCAACACAGGGCTAACCGAGAAGTCTCTTCAGGTTGCTCGAGGTCTTATTTAGTCAACTTTTACCACCTGATCACTCTTTTTGTGATTATTCCCTCCCTCTGTCCCGCCCCCCAACCCCCCCAAGCTGGAATTTCCCTTGCTGTGACTTTTTAACTATTGGCTCTCGTCCTTTCTCTGTGCACCCTGAAAAAGAGCCTGGCTCTATCTTCTCTATAACCACCCATTAGGTAGTTGACAATAGCCTTTAAGATGCCCTCTGATCCCTCTCCTTTCAAGCTAAATAAACTCCATCCCCTTAGCACTGCCAATCACCTTGTCAAACCTCCCTCCACTGGACTCTCCAGTGTGTCTGTCTTCTTTTCATATTGAGGGTCCCAAAACCAAGCACAGTACTTTGCATATTGTATCAAGTGCCAAGGGGAATAAAAGCATCCTCCACCTGTGGGCTACACTCTAATAAAGCTCAATGTCTTTTGACCTTATCGCACACTGACTGCCGAGTCCCATTCAATTTGTTGTCCACCAGGACACCAAGTCCTCTCCTGTAAAGCTGCTTTCTATCTAGACAGACTCTCATCAGCTCTGCTGTATAGCATTGTTGGTTTCCAGGAGCTAAGAAATACAGTTTTTAGATTTTAGTTTTGTTTTTCAAACTGCTGAGGAAGAACCACAAAATGGTAAGGTATCAATCATATTCCAAAGTTTACATTTTTAGTGGTAACTAATTGATTTGAAACTGTCAAATGAAAAAAAGAAAACACAGTCTTGGCAGAAGGGGCAAGAATCCAAAAAGAACAGCATCTTCCCAAGGGGGGCAGAGGGAGATATATTGTAAAAATGAACAATTTCATCTGAGGATAGCTGGGTAAAGGTAGAACAGAATATAAGACAGCTGAAGGCTCATTTTTAAACCACATTTTGGCTATACTAGTAGAATAAAAATAATTCCCATTTTCTTACAATTTTAAGAATTACTATAGCATAAATACAGGATATTTATCTGGAAAAGAACTGTTAAAAACATTGAAAGCAGCAATTTCTGAGTGGTAAAAAGCTAATGATGATGCTTACTCCAAATCCCACCACAATGTCACTTCAACAAAGTTTAAACAAAGGGAATTTAAATAACAGTAATGAATCTGTGCAGTCTCTAAAATGGTTCACATTCTCTTACTCAGAGCTCGTTTCATTTTGTTAAGTGCATAGGATTTAAAATAAACCTGCTTAAACATTATGTCTGCATGGTCTGTCTTAAGCCTCTTCCATCTTCTCTGTGACTCCCAAACCAACTTATACTAGTTAAGGGCCTCCCGTTTTCTTACACAGCCATGTGGCAACAGCTTTGCTACAGATGGTGGATAATTTAGTCACATAAAGTTGAGGCCTGCTCTTCCCCCTCCTTTACAGAAAACTCTGGCAGCAGCACAGAGATTTCTTGAGGCCTGGAAGCTATTAAGGTTCATTTCAAGCACCCTTGAATGACCAGGCTTCTTTCTGGCCTTCAATCAAGCTGTCTGAGAAACAGATGTTTAGATTGGTCTTGAGTTCTCAGAAACTGACCCTGGAACATAGCACATGCACACAGGAGAGGACATCATCACATAAGCATACATAAAAACCCCTACATCTTGCACCCACTTTGGGTCTTCGGCTAACAATCATCATGCAAAAAATGTAATCTCTCAACTGAAGCAGTGTTGACTCTGGGTGCTCTCATTCCTCACAGAGTAAAACCACTGGTAAAAGCAATCTGCCTAATAGCTAACATATATACTCTGCAAAAATTGAAACTTAACAAAAAACACTGAGAAAAGTGTCAGGACGTTTACCCCAAAATATTTAGCAAATAATATATGAGCAAAACAAATTTAGATAAATCTGGCAAGCCAATAGACTTTTGCTCTATACTGAGCTCAACTTTAAATGCTTTGTACTTGTGCATATGAACCACAGAACAGTTGCAGCTTTTTTCTTTTTTAAAAGCAATTAGAGAGTTGAAAGCCAAATAAATTTATCTGCTATTATTTTCATCATCTGCCTGAAAATGAAAAAAAAGTTCTTGACCTTGAAATAACAGTTTTAAAAAAGACAGGGTGGATGATTATCCAGCCAGTGCTAATGACCAAACTGATCATTTTAGTAGCTAATAACACCATTAAGGGCAAATGTTGCACCACATGGCTCTTAGCATTGAACTGGCAACTATTATTAATTTAGTACTTCTATAGATTTTTCTAGAACTACTGATGTCAAAGAGAGCTGGATATCTCACTCATACACAAGGCTTAAATCACACCTTTAACCTGCAAAGCACTATGACCAGTTTGGATGTATGCTGTCACTTTTACACTTCAGTTTTCCATTTAGAAATTTAATTAGTTTCCAAGAGAAAATAGGGGATCCTCTAGCTCTTTGGAAAATACAGCTGAACACTAATTTCTAATGCTGAAGCACAATATTTAACACAGACACAGGGTTTTTAGCAGAGTTGCAGCATGCTTAAGACATTTCACTAACCTGTTGAAGACACTTGGAGTTGGACTGTGATCTCGGTCCCTTTCCCTGTCTCTGGTACGTTCTCGATCTCTGTCTCGGTCTCGGTCCCGATCTCGATCTCGGGATCGCTCTCTCTCACGTTCCCTATCCTTTTCTCTTCGCGAATAGTAATCCCACTGCTTGCTGGTGTCCATAAGACTAGACCATGAAGGAGCAGAACCTGCAAGGTGCGGAAAGGTGACTAAAGAAAAAGACGCGGGTATTAGAAAGAACAAAATTAGGTACCATATGAAAACTGCAATACTACTTATGCATGAAAATCCAGATGTTTGTCAGCCTCCTCCAATGACATTTTTCAATCTTCCCCTTTCATAAAAAGTTAATTCTGAGCAAACGTTGCCTTTTTTTCCATGATGCTAATAAAGGCCTCTGGCACTCATTTAAATACTTGTTACGAAGATGTACAGAAACAGGATACACACCACAAAGACTGTCTAAATCCTTTAGGAAAAAAAAAATATATATATATATTGTGCAAAGATTTCCTGAAAGAATCTGATTTTATGAGGTCAAATGGCTTTGTTTTGGATGAACGACAAAACAAAAACAACCAGAAAACCAAAATGCTCTGAAAGTAGCGTTCAGAAAAACAAGGAAAAAGGAGGCTTCCAATTTTATATTTAGATGCTACTATTTTTATGTTTGTCCTTTAAAATCATTGTATTTAAAATACAAAGCTAGTTACAAAGTTCTCATTCACTTATTTATATTCTATACTGTGCTTTGCCATACTTTTCTAATTACAGCTGTAACAGCAGCTTTAGAAATAAATTCCACAAACTCATTCTGAGGAGAACAAATAATGCTCCTGTGTATGCTTTGTGAGATACTATTTCTAATGAATACTCAGTGCAACCACTATTTCCACTAAAATATAATAGTTTCAGAAAATTAAGCATATTATCTTAATCTAAAAGATGATATGCTTAGGAAGTTACAAAGGAAGTCATAACACCATCTCAAGACCTTTTCAGGTAACCAGCAATGGGAATAGAGATGGGACATGCTTCTTCATTGCTTTCTGCAATAAATAACTACTGCTCTTAATGCTCCAGTTGTTCTGTCCTGCCCTCCCTGTCCAGGAGCCCGTTAAGTGTATTCTGCTAATGAAAAATAAGGGCTGTAGTATTTAACTGGAAACAGCACTCTCTAGTGGACTTACAGTACAGAGGACTTCCCACTTTCTGCTTATCTGCTTTGCTAGCCAATGACAACATAGCCTTCAATAACTCGTTTGTTTTGAGCTCCACTTCATTATCTACAACATGAGAACAATATGCACTTGACTCCACGTTGTTATGAAGAGACATTAGCAGCATAATTAACATAAATATCCACTGGACAATGCAAAGTGCGTTACTGATGCTGTATTTAATATTGTCAAGTTCTAACAGCAGTGGCTTCTCCTGACAGCTATGTTCAGACTGCCTTGCCTGCAATGTCTGGGGTATGCCTGCCCCAGAAGGCTTTGGCAGGAGTTTAAGACAGCAGTTTGCCAAGCATCCAAAGGAGAAATACAAAAGACCTTTTGAGCAGGCAGTGGAACAGGAAAAAAACACTTCATTGTTAAAATACATTTGCAATGAAAAGCATTGTAATTCTTTAAAAAAGCATCTATATGAGGTTTTGCTTCTAACAAAATGCTTGACACTCTTTCTTTCACTTTCAGGGCTACAGACAAAATGAGGAGTTAACAGAAAAATATATCCTAATACAATAGTATGTTGTTCATTATACTGCCAAAACCTGAAATTATTCTAAGGAAAACAGCCAAAAATAGCAAAAAAACAGCTGGACTTTAAAGACTGCTAATTTCCTTGACTTGCCACTATGTCAACAACATACGTACGGTCTACAAGAAAATTATGATCTAAAAGTGCAAACTTAAGTTTAACTTTAAAAGTACATTAAAAAGCAATTAATAATGGTAGTAGAAACTTTTACAACAATTTTTGATTACTCCCTCATATCTGCAGTAATACTCATCAGATAGAAATATGTGATTTCAACTCCAATAACCTGAGATAAACGAGTTATTTGATACTGTGCACATTTTTATATCTAGATTTTTTACTGGTAATTATTCACAACACACAAGAAGCTTACTTTCTAATATGAATTGCTGTTCTGCGTTTACTACTTAGAATGATTTGTCACTTTTAGTATTTCTACATGGATTATTCTAATAACTTCTACAAAAAGAAAGGCACTTAAAGTTTAATACATTTTATTTTTAAAATGGGAAGACAGGCAGCTTTCAACAATCAGTAGTTTTGGAAATGGTTTAAAAATTTAAAGCTGCATGGTGTCACAGTGTAAGGCAAGCTATTAATACACCTTCTCTGTGACTCAAAAAACACTAATTCTCAAACTGCTTCTGTAATGCCGAATTCCTTGCAAGTTCATAAGATATAAAGAGCATTTAGCACAGAACAAAGAGATGCCTGAGGAAAAAGCAAACAAGCATATAATACAAGTTGCTTCACTGACAGACCAAACACAGTTCCGTATATTGACAGCTCAATACAATTCTAAGATCTGATGGCAAAGGTAGCACTGAACTGTGAAAGGATTTAAAAGCAAATTGAAGAAACTGCACTGATGCAGTGGAAGAGCACGAAGGCAGATGAATTATTATTGAAGCTACAGGTTAAGCATATTATGTTACTATGGACCCTTCACAATGGGCATGCAGTGGGAAACATGCCTGTCTGACAGGGAAAAGACACCAGGGCATGAGATTAGATTGGAATAGGCAGAAAAAACGCTAGAGCCTTAATCGAGATTGGTATTTTTTGCAATGCATTCCATATGCTCAGCCTCCCCCCCCAACTCTGACAAAGCCATGAAACATACAGACCAGCAAAGACAACAATGGGTTGGAGATTCAGCGCTACCATTCAAGGCAACTATTAAATAAATATACTTAGTGATTAAAATTATCACCTGTACCCTACTGTGCCATTAAGCCTCCATTTTACCAAAGTTCTGATGCACAGAGGGCACTGGTAAAATACTGGCTAGCAATCAAATCTCAAAAATGAGATGGGAACTGTGAGAGTGAGATGCTGGCCAGGAAAACATCTTTTTGCTAGGAGATGAACAACAGTGATAAAATAAATGCCACTGAGCCTCTACAGATCCAAAAATCCGTGTGACAGACACAGCTTAGAGACAGACAATTCGCTTTGTGCAGCAAATATAAAAGCTTTTGTCATAGCAGGGATGCCAGAAACACTGGGAAGATGGGAGCAGACTGTGCTCCTTGGTCTCCATAACCATACAAAGGCAAACGTAATTTTTTAACCCTGCTGAAGAAGTTCAAATTCAATGTCGGCGTGATCACGGTAACAGTCATCTTTTGAATATTGGTACTGCAATAACACGAACATGCCATCACCTCTGAAGATCAACATCAAACTTGGAAATATTCTTGTGTCCCTGAAAATACTTGAAAGAATAGCAAATTCTAAAAAAAAGATATTCCAAAGTGAAAAACATTCTAAATTGGAGACTACGTATTAGATGCAATGTACATCCTAATAATTGTAGGACTGCTGTCCGTATGATACTCTGTTCAGCTTTAGATGTTGAAGCTTCAGCGAAATAGTCACTTGGGTACCTTAGCTGTGTGTCAGCTTTATTTTTTTGGTAAAACTTCAGTAAACACTGTTCAATTACTGCTACAAAAAAGCAGTTTGCGTAGAACAACTGTTTGCCCACATAGCGAATTCTTGAAAATATAACAAGCTTCCATGGATAACTCATGAGAATCCTTTCAATGTCAACAAAGCACCACTTGTTACTCCATAAACTGCTCCAACTTCAAACAATTACAAGCCATTTTAAAATGTCATTTTGTATATCCTCTCTAAAGACTCAGGAACATTGGGGAGATATATTATCAGAATATTTGATCTGTGACAAACATTATACCTGGAACTGGCTCTGGGGAGACCTTACTGCAGCCTTTCAGTACTTGAAGAAGGCCAATAAGAAAGACGGGGACAATCTTTTTAGCAGAGCCTGTCGTGGCAGGACAAGGGATAATGGTTTTAAACTAGAAGGCGGGAGATTTAGACAGGATACAAGGAAGAAATCATTTAAGGTGAGGGTGGTGGAACACTGAAACAGCCCAGAGAAGGTGTAGATGCCTCATCATTGGAAGTGTTCAAGGTTAGGTTGGATGGGACTTTGAGCAACCTGACCTAGTGAAAGACATCCTGCTGATGGCAGAGGCGAGTTATCTTTGACGGTCCCTTCTAACCCAAACTATCCGTGATTCTATGTTTATTTTAACTTTCCAGTTTGGGATAGGTCAGGAAGAAGCTGACATCCTGGTATTGCTATTGCTCTTTTGGCTCAAGAAGTGGAGCTAGGTAACAGTTCTAAACTCACTGTAGGTTCTGTGGATGTCCATTTGATTATACATAATGAAACTTCTATTTTGGTTCACTCTTACTATAAAACCAGAAAGTGATGTTTTTCAGCCTCAGATTTTTTCTGTAACATTAACCAAAAAAAGAAAGACTTTGCAAAAGGATAGCTGAAGATTATACTGTCTTAGACAGTTTTTCAAAGTAGTACAGCAATGTACTTAATGATTGATCTTGCTGGTTAAAGTTCTGATGATACCACAACAGTACTTGTTCTCCTGATTCTAAATCCTACCAGTTCTTGGAAAATTCTCACTGACTTCTGGTCCATTTTTCAAAATCACAGTTCTGTAAAAGCAGCAAGGAAAAATATCCAGCATACAAACAAGTAAGCAAAACAATAGTATTTACCAACAGCTGTTAAATTTGCGTGTATCTGTTTACAATGGTAGGCAATGAGCTTCCATAATTAATTACTGAAAGGACCTGTTTTAGTCTCTTAGCTACAATCCTGGTAAGTGTATCAAACAATTTGATAGAACACCAGTTAAAATTTCCGAAGCCAACAATGTTACTCACCACTGCCATATGAAAATGCACGAACAGAACGACCATCATAACCAGAAGAATGTCCACTGTTGAAAATACATGTAAAAATCCAGTTTTACCATGAAAACTACTTCCATCAATAAATATATACTTTTAATATTAATACCCTGAATTCTTACTACCATACAGACTAAACCAAAGCATTTGTTACATGGATTTAAGTCCCTCAGTTTGACCATTGCTAATTAAGAAAGCTGCCTATCAACACAAATGTCTATTTCATGTTTTACTACAGGAGGTGAAAATAGCATTCTCTCTTAAAATTTAAAACGCAAAATATCCCTATCATCAAAGTTGTTCTTTTGCATTTTAAATGAATCTTCTATTTCAAACGTTTCTTGTATCATAAGAGGTTTCTGCATAGATCCTGAACTTAATTGCCAGTTGCTTGAAAGTGCTTCACTCATGAATGAAGCTATTCTCATTCTTTCTGTAGAAAAGTAGGTATGGGAGCTTATCTAAGAACAGGTGGACTTCAAATACATAGTTCTATAAATAGACTATTAAATTAGCTACACATTTTCTAGGCTGACTTCTTTCAGTGGCAGCCAACTCAAGTAGGTAAAACCATAAAGGTTAAAAAGAATGATATGTGCACAGGACGTAATTCATATGTATATAATTCTTTCATGACTTTTAGAACTTCCTACATAACTAGAATGAATTACCTTTAACATGTTTGGCCTAAGTGTTATTTCTGCTCTTGAAAGCACTTTAACGTTAAGAAGTAAGTTTGGGGCTAGCTTAAACACAAAACAAAAGCAATGATAATGAAATACCAATGTAACATTGTAACATTTAGAAGTGAGATTTAGTTCCTAGGTTCCACAATAAACTTGATTCTTTCACATAGTATTTCAGTATGAAATAATAAATTTACTTTCATGCACATCAAATGCATCCAGTTAGGGGTTTTATTTTAATTAAGTCAGATGAGCATTTTCTCAAGAGATTTACCATCATCATACTGTAGTGTATGTTAATAGAATTTTCCATTTTGAAGAAACAGATGCATGCACCTTCCTTCAGTGAAATCCAAAGGATTGGCAAGAGGCTTGCACCATCTTCTTACATGGGCTTTGTATATGACCTGGTTTTGACCTCTAGCAAAATATATGTACTTTTCAAGGACTGTGCTGGCCAACTTCTCTTTTCTTCCTATTGCATATATGTATGCACATACATATACATGTACATTAAAAAGGATGGAAAAATTACAGCTAGGCCTATTAAAGCTGAACACTCAAAACACAGTAGAAATACAAATTTGCATTCCATGGAACTCTGGCATTTCCTGTGGCTTATGAGGGCTTGAATCTGTAGCCAAATTGCTTATTTGCCTTTACAGAAAAGGATACGGTAGCTGACAAATATATAGTACACTTAAATTAGCTTTCAGACTACTAAAGAATACTTAAGAACAAAGCCAAGGTTAATGATAGTTAAAGTCTTGACACTGGTATAATGTCATAATGTAACTAAACTACTAAGTGGTCACATAACCTACTCAAAAGAATATTGTGTCAGAGACTAGTAACATTTCTGTAAAAATCTGAAACTGTCTCCTCACTCCCAGATAAATCCATAAAGCACTGGTTAGAGTAAGAGTCCTTACTAATTTAATTCAGTTACATAATACTGATATATCGCTTTGTAAGATTTCAAATAGATAATCACCTTTCTATTGTGGGTATGAGGGAAGGTGGAGGACCGCCAGCTGGTGGTAGAAAGCCTGTAAGAACAAATTAGGTGAGGGGGAAAAAGAAAAAAAAAAAATAGCCAAACATAAACACATAAAAGAATCAGGCAAAGCATACAATGGCAAGCAAATTCCAGTGAGTACAATGCAAAAATAATTTCTCATCGTATAAATTGGGTTTATTTTGTAAGACTGGGAACTACTATCGAGCTTAACAAAGGCAGACTATTAGGATGTATTATCAGTGTTTCAAATCAAATAACTTATCATTCTTAAAATACAGTAATTTAAAAGCATAGGAAAAATCCTGAGTATGTAACAGTACTTAATACACAAGAATCACAACCATTTTTTGTCTAGCTGAAAAAAAAAAAAATGGGAAGAAAAGAAGGAAGTACACATCTAAGAAACTGGCTGCCTAGTTCCACTAGTCAAGAGTACTTTCAAACATTTTCTTTTCTGCCTACCATCAAAATAACTGAGCCTACATCTATGCATATAGTTTTGTAGGGGGAGTTGACAAGTTGCTATGTTGTAATTTCTTAACCAAATGTGGAAAAAAATTCTAAGCAAGTTTACCTGGTGGTGGCACTGTTATTGGTATACCTAAAAAGACAACAAAGGATATATCAATTACAGTAATAGTTTCTGTTTATTACCTGTAGATCTAAAACCAGATTGAGCTATCACAACTTACATGCTCAAGAATGATAACTTATTTTCTGTGTCCTCAGATACGGATCTCACATCAATTCTTTGTCTTACCAATACCAATTGGTAAGATTTGATGCAAGCTGTGTGAAATCTGGCTTTTTATTTAAATTCCTGTTCTTCAGGATCTTATTTAATCAGAGACAAAAATAATGAAGAATCACTCTAGGTCTCAAGATTAGAATTATATCCATAACCCTAAAATGTTTAGTATCCAGAAGGAAAGTAACATCCCACAGAATATATTAGCATTATTTCATTTTCCATGACTGGACGAAAGGAAATGCAATTGGCCTTTGGCCTTTAACAGCTTAGCATAGGAAATACTAGGTCCACATGGACAAAATGTTCTAGCAACAGTAAGCATTACAGACTTTTCAGCCAATGCTATGCCACACACCAATTACTCATTCAATTGCTACTTGGAGGGGAAAAAAAAATAAGCTTGGTACTCTATTTTGTTGTAAATATCTGAGAAACAAGCATCCTTTAACACAAACACATTCAAAACTTGTTCTAACTTTTCCGGTTTTCAGGCATAGTTTAGCTATTACGAATCTACCTAAAGGCTGAGAAATCATTCCCAACTAAACTATCTGACCTAACAAAATATACTGCCTTAACATATAAACCTAGTTTATTAGATTATGAAAGGAAAGATTACAAAGTAAAAAATCATTTGTACACTTTAAAGGACATTATCTTCTCATACTCTGCAAAGAACCAGCTCTACCTCAATTGAACACACAAAATACTGTTACATGAAAATTATAAACCAGCCTAAAACAATATTGTCAGAAAATAGACTACTTTACCAGGCATAACACTCTTTCAGTTACGAGCAACTTTGTTTCCACTAAAAAATAAGTACTTTCAATCTGACAACTCACTGCAAGACTTTGGGAGGGAGAGAACAGAAAACTTTGCCAAGTGCTTTCATCAGTTTTGCCATAACTGCATAAGTATCCAGACAGAACAGCAGCCAGATCCACTTAAATTAAAACCCATCTTATTCAAGTTCCAAATTTCATCATTCAGAGAATATTCTAGATGTACTGGCCACTTCACAACTAATTTTATGTATATATCATTTGTTCGACATTAGAACTAAAAGACTATTGTATTGCAGCAACGTTTAACTACATCTACAGATTATAATGTCTAAAAGTGCCAACTGCTCCCAAATTGCCTTGGCAGAGGGAGAAAATGAAGGAATAAGCAAGCTGAGGAAGAAGGATCAATATCAATGTTCACTAATTGCTAGTAATTTCACTGACATTAATTCTTACTAGTATTAATCCTATAGGTTTAAACAAATTGTGATACAAATTGCTTTCTAATGCAAGAGATTTAAAATCTAATCTCTCAGCCAAAATGTAAATTAGGAGACAATGAACCCCAAAAGCCAAATTTCTGAACTGCATGAACCATTTTCTCTTCACCAGCACACAAGCCTTCCAATAGGCACCATCATTGTTAAGAAACTGGAAATCACACCAAAAAAAAGTTTGACAGCATAACATTTAAAAGACCAAATACTCCTAATGAAAATGTCTGAAAGAAAAGGAAAAATGGGAACTCAAACTGCTGCAGAGCTGCAATATTTTCTATTCATCTTTTTTGGTTCATTGTCCATCTTAATAGATTCTTCATGAGCCTACAACACAGAAATATATATACACAAACACAAATATATTAAAAATACCTCTTAACAACAGTGTTAAGAACATAAACTAGAAAAATATCAGAAAGTCTCTCAAGTAAGATTAATTTATTAGCTTATGCCTAAAAAAATTTCAGTTACTGCACTAAAAACATATTATTAGCACTGAACTTGTCTCTCAGCACTACGCATAGAACTGCCTGGAAAGCCAACAGCGTATAAAAAGGAAGAAATTCTGATTAAACAATTAATGTATTCCTCAGAATTTTATCTGGTGCAGAAACACACACAAAATCTCATAACAAGATTAAAAGCCAACCGAAAAATTCCACTTGAGCGCCACTCAAAATCAGGATGGACTATATACAACTAATATCTGGAGATCAAACATCCAGATAACTTTAATGAGTTGGTTAATGAGAAGTATTATACTAAAAAAACACAGACATTTTTTCGTCAAGGACCTTTAAGAACATTTAAAAGTAATGATTAATGACTAAATCATTTTAAGACAGAAGCTAATTTACTCGATGTTATCATAATTGAAGAAAAATTCTTCTACATTCCAATTTAGCTACTATCACTAAAAAAGATCTAAACAAAGCTTTCTCCTTCATCTTCCTCACTAACGCACAAACATGACACAAAACAAGCAACAAAAAAACAATAAACTTCAGTTAATGGAAAATTAAGAATCTTTTAACCCTTCACTCCTTTGCCTTCTACTAAATGCAGTGTATGAAAAAATACTTTCACATGTGATCAGCCGATTACTTCTGAGAAAGAAAAAGACTCTGAAATACTGAGTTGTTTCTTGCAATGTATGGACAAAACTTGAGAACCAGTGCAAGAAGGTGACTTAGTCTAGATCAAGTCACATCCCTACAACACGTTGTACTGCCACCAAGATACATCTGGCCTAAACCTAAATATTCACTCGTGTGTCAAAAGCAGTCCAAATAGCATTAGTGTGGCATTTTACCAAATGTGCTCAAAATTCCTCTCAGGAGATTGTACACCGTCCTACTAATTCAAGGCTGGTAAATATTTGCAGAAAACCATGTAAGTTTTACTAAAGGAAAGCAATGTCACATGTGCTCAGCTTGTGGAGTAAGGAATCAAGCATGATAATAATGCTGCCACAGCTTAACAACACTGCAAATTACCTGAACTGTGTAATAGCCTACAGCAGTGTAACACAACTTGGTGTTAAAACTTCTTTTGCTACAGGCTAAACTAAGTCAAATTCTCTTTCATTTATCACATGATTAAAAGTACAAACTTAGATTGCTGGGGCTGCACAGATGTATAAATACTTGCTAAGCTCTGGTACAAGTACAGGCAGTCAAACTTCCCAAAGTTATGCAACAGAAGTTCAGTATCTGAGAGTAGTATTTTTTTTAATGTCACAAATACATGTCACATTTTAACTACACTTTGAAACCAAAAGACATGAAACAACTCTTAAAGCCTGTTAAACAGAAGCACACACATTCTTCTTCAGATTTAAATTACTCCAACATTCCAATAAACCAAGCAAACAAAAAACAACACTTTTTTTTGCCACAGCCAGTGATCTCCTAGGAGTATTTGAGAATTTTCTGCATTTGGCCCTTTGAATTGTTCCAGGACTTGTTCCTCAAAAAACAGTTGAATGGCAAGAGTGAATGAATTCAGAACAAGAAGAGATCTAACTTCAAAGCAAGGCCCTTTTTCAAAGGGGCTCTTGGAGGATGTTTTATATTTGGAATACTTAAATTTTCTGGCAAGTAGTCCCAGTTTAATATTGGGTAAGAGCAGTTTTTCTCCTCCTCCTCCACTGAACCTAGGAGGAATGGCAGATCCTATTTTAGGAACAGCTTTGAAGATAAAGAGCTGGCAACAGCACAATTAAAACAGAGGCCCGAAGAAACCAAATCCACAGCTCTTAATCGTTATTTTCAAATCTACTGAAAGCACGGAAGGATGTTGAAGGAGACCTTCTGAACAAGTGTATGTCATAAACCTGTCTGTAAACCACAAGACTAGAGCCAAACCTGCTCGCTAAATGTGTAACACATGTGAATTTCTTTCACCTTTAGAAGCTCAACAGGTGAAGAGTTTCACAAGAACAGTCCAGTACATCTATAGGACCTCCCACCAAGTGTATGTGGGGTGTTGGGGGGGGGGGGGGGTTCTCGCATGCCTTTAGTAATATACAACTCAGATACCCTCTTGTATATCACAATTAAAATAATTACTTCTTAAGAACTTGCAATGTATTACCTGAATTATTTTAGAAGAAAGGTTTTAATGCAGCTTAAAACCACATAAGCACCATGTTTCCTCTCCTTTCTGTTCCCCATGCAGAAAGGAAACCACAAAATCGCCAGAGCAGTAGCATGTTTTTTCTTCAGACATCCTAATTTTTTTAATTTATGCACAAAAACTTGGAAGAGGGCACAGGATTATTTAATCTTTAAATCGTTTCTCTTTGATTTCCTAGGTTGCACCATTTTGTGTATGACAATCACTGATGAAACCCAGAGCTCGCCAGGCAGCAGGGGTTAATAGTTTTAAGACCATCATCAGCAACTGGAGAAAGCAATCACTTCTAGTAGCATTTAAACCCTATAAAGCCCTACACAAAGTTGTTGCACAGAAATAACAATATTACTTCCTTGCTTACACATAAGAATTAACAGAGTAACTTTAAAAAGATTCCTTATGTGAACAGAACAGCAAAGAACCTGCTCAACATGATTTCAGAACAAGTCAAGCAAAAGAATGCAAGGAACAAAAGGAGGAAATAATGAACAGGGCTCCACCTTAAATCAGTCTCTTCTATAACAAAGCCTTCACTTTCCTACTCAAATACTCCCCAGAGTTTCTCCATCTATTTTCATTTCTCACAAGACCATTCTTCTTAGTTGCTTGCGAAGTCCTTTTGAACTTAATTCATTAAAATGATATCACTCAGGCAACTACACTATTTGCGCATATGCCCATGACGTTCCCCCCCACCAATTTTCCTAAGTATCAAGTTTCAGTTATTATTCAGTAAATATCAGTAAATTTCAAGCCAGATTTAACAACGAGAAGAGTTCTCGAAGAGCTCCGATTCCTCTAAGATTCACAGACGCAGAACACTGGATAAAAACATGAGATGCTGATAAGACCTCTTACTAAAATAAAGGATATGGCACAAATGCAATTCTTATCAGACTTCTAGTACTTCATACATACTGTGAGGGGAAAGGGGAATTAAAGCTTCTCTTGCTGCTTTGACCTTAGACATCAGAGAATCCAACTTCTGACACAAATTCATGGTATGCCATACCTTCAGTTCAAACATTTGTAGAATGGTTTGTGAACAGGTACCTCTCAATAGCATAAACAATAGTTGAATTACAGAAAACAGATACTCGCTTCAAACATTTTCACACAAGATTCAACATTTAGTCTTTAGGCAATTATTAACTACTTGGAATTATGCTTACTGAGAAGGTAAGAACAAGTTTCTGTTTCTGCCTTGCAGATACATTCAAGAAAAGAGTAGAACACAAAACTCTAAAATTCTGCACACACAATGCACTGTCTTTAATTCATTATCATCAAGCATTTGATGGCAATCCATCTGTCATTTTTCATATCCTACATAGTGCAGGGCATTTACCTGGTGGGGGAATCAGAGGTGGAGCAGTACTGACAGTTGGAGGGGGTGGGAGGAAAGGAGGTGGTGGAAGGTGGGTAGGTGGAGCTCCTGGAGGGAAAAATGGAGGTGGCTTGGTAAAATTGTCTACTTCAGGATTAGATCGTTCTGAAAGAACCTGTAAAATATCAAACTATAGTTACAATTGCTATGTCAAAAGGGTAGAAGATAGGTTTCCTCTCTTTCCAGTTACTACAACAGGGAAGTATTACTTATGCACCTAAAGAGCCATATTCAGATGGTTTAAGTTCAAACTGCATCCCTGCATTCAGCATCCCATACTTGCAAAGTAACTCTGAAGGTCTAAGAGCAGCAGAGGGAATCTAAGCCATCTGAATATGGCCCAAAACACCATCTTAAATTTATATATAAAGGAAAATTGTTTAACCTCAACCTAAATTGGCATTGAAATGCAGCTAGGGCACCAAGCAACCTTGCCTCTTCTCCACAGGCAAGACAGGAGATAAACAGTATATTCAATCTCAACACATTTAGTTGTTTTCTTATCCAAGTCCATCGAGACTAAAATCAGAAAGACTGATCTTACAATGTAGTAAAATAATACAATATAATTTTTTAAAAAGTACTATCAACTATTTATTCCTTCACAATTTATTTTTAAAAGACTGCATTTCTCAAATTGCATATGAAGAGACTTTCATTTTCAGTATTATTGTCCGGTAGGAATGAGGGAGAAATGAACTGTCAGTTTAAATATTTATCATAGTCAGCAAACAAAATGCTATCCCACACAGAGCCAATGCTTGTCTCCTGGACCACAGGTCTGCAATACTGCTCATTTCCTTTGAGTAATGAGCTTACCAAAACATTTACCTTTTGAAATATATCAAATATTTAATCTTAAAATGATTCAATTAACTGCCACAGCTTTCTTCCTGAATTTAGAACTATTTCTCTTGTTCTACTAATTCATACATATGGAAATGTTTTAATTAGAAGCTATATGGAAAACAAAAAATGTTTTTTAGTCAAAGACAGTGTGCAAATCTGCAGTATAAAACCTGTATGTTGCTGTTCTCATTAGCACGCCGTCGTCCTTCCACCCTGCTGATAGTGATGGTCTGTCCTATCACATCTATTGCGCCAGACAATCGCCTGCAACACAGGACAAACCAGAATCAACAAGCAGGGTTAGAAAAGGAAAAACAAACAAACAAAAAAGAAGACAGCTAAGAAAGTCCTATGGAATTCTCTCATTTTAAATTCCAGAAGTTCCTCCTCCTGTATAAAACATAAAAGATCATTTATGAAGAACAGTAAATGTGATAAATTTGCTGAAGTATGCAAGTGTGTAGAACTAAACAACAGAGTAATAAAGACTCCTGTAGGATGAAGGCTGACTCTCCACACTCTCCTCCTGTCCCCCACAAGCTAACAAAGCAACACTTCTGTTATCAATTGAAAAAAAAAAAAAGGGAACAAAAAAAACCACTAACAAACCAACCACACCTCATAAGAATAAAATACATTAAACAGAACTTCTACAGAAATCTAAAGTAAAATAATTATGAATTATTCATTAGAAATAATTTCTAAACTTCAATAAGCCATTCCGGAGGATTCCATGGAAGATCAAACAAAGGTAAATTAAGGGGCAGAAATAAACATAAGCCAACCCTAACAATCAAGCACATATTGAACATCAGCCACCACCTCTCTTATCTTGGGATACAGTCTTAATATCAAACAGTAATTATATGAAACTAGTAGACACCGACTCTTACATTAAACTTTGCATGAAACTCAAAGAAGTCTTAGAATTTTGTTCCAAATGCAAAATGTCACTCTCTAAAACACCTCTAGAACTTTTGCATGGCTAAGCGCTAAATTCACCTTCTTTAAAGAGACCAGCAACAAAGCAGAGCCAGACCCACCTCAGTCTCTCTTACAACCCAACTGGGCAACAACAGAACACAAAGTAGATTAAGAACAACTACCTTAGAGGTAGTTACTAATGGATGTTTGGAAAAAGATGACAGGAAAAGTGACATGTATATATACATGCTTTCCTTTCTTACCAATAATTTAAGGACTGCCAATCAAAAATTTAAGGAATTCCCATGCATTTAATAGCCCCTGATTAACTTGCATTTGCACAATCTCTTTCGAACACACTTTTACCTTTGATCTCCAGTGATGAGATCTGTTTCAGCTACTTTTTTGCCTGACAATTGCATTTGGTGCCCTATGGAGCATGTGTTAAGGATATATATCTCTATATATACATCTGTATCTCCCTGTTCTCTGACAGTGTAGTATTTGTGGTGGTACCTCTGCTGTTTCTC
>JAVSBS010026075.1:37277-52879 GCA_033124195.1 Coracias cyanogaster | reverse complement strand
CTGCCCGCCGCGGCTCTTACCTGCGGCTCCTGCGGCGGCCGCCAGCGCCAGGCAGAGCGCGGAGAGGAGCGGCGGCGGCGGCGCAGCGCGCATGAGGGCAGGCCCGAGGGAGCGAGCGAGCGGCCCCGGCCCCCCGCCCCCCGGGATCGCAGTGACGGGCCCGCCGCCCGGGGAGCATGACGGGAAATTCCTGGGCACCGGCGCCCAACGCCAAATATGAGCATAGAGCCGGGGAGACACCCGCCGCGCCGCCCGGCCCGGCCCCGCGGGGAGGCGGCCGGCGCCGCTGCAGGGGCCGGCCTGCGGGGAGCGCCGGGCCGAGCCCCCGGCCCTGCAGCGCGCTGTCCTTCACTTCAAGGGTGCGCTTCGGGACGGCCAAGCGAGCGGCTCCCCCGGCCCCGCCGCCGCCCCGACCTACCTGCGCGGCGCCGAGGGGGCGGAGGGCTGCGGCCCACGGCTCCCGCTGGCGGCCAGAGGCCGCGCGGCCGATCTAACTGTGTCACGGGCGGCGAAATTAAGTCACCTTGCGTGTCTTAAAGAGAGAAAAAAAAGGGGGGGGAGGTATAGAATTACAGCACCTTGCCCCTCCTGCTGCTCCCCTGCGCCGGGGAAGAGCTAGACGGGAGCTGGGCAGCTGCGTGTAAAGAAGGGGCTTACACCCCTTCCTGGGGTCCTCCTGGGCCCCCACCCCTCAACTACAAAGCGTTGCTAAAACAATTTTAAACCAGCATAGTATAAATGTAGTAACTGGGGAAAAAAAGCCAACTACACACAAACAACAACCCTTAAGTTTTCTGTTACTCTAGCAAAATCCTTTTGAGGACTTTATCTCAAAACACAAGACTGTCCCACTCTGCCACTGAACAGATACAGGGCCCGGCCTGGACGAGCCCATCAAGGCCTTGTGTTCAGAAGACAGGGAAGTGAAGCTGAACACTGTATTTCAGCTCACAGCAGCACCCGTTCAGCTGCAAATCCTAAACACTAACTCAGCACAGCTACCTGACTACAAAATCTCCCCTCTCATCCCCCCAGCTGGAAAAAGTATTACGAGTCAAAGAGACAGCCAAATATCTAGAAGGTGAGACACATATAAAAACCCCTAATAAACCTTTAATTTGAGTTTCGTTTGGTTTTTCTGTTTGCTTTTTACAGGACAGGGTGACAAATTACAACAAACATCTGATTCTTCTCAAATGTTCAGGTATTATACACATTCCCCTCTGTCTTGCAGGAAGGGATATTGGTCAACTTAACAGTTTAAGGTAAAATAAGCTGCATAATAGTACATATTACAATAATAAAATGTACAGTGTTTACAAGAAATATATTTTAGAAGCAAGATAGATGCATTTGCATCGAGGCGACCTTTTAAAATGCCACAACTATTTTTACATTCACTCTTGCAACAGGTCACAAGAAGGGGTCACTAAGGTCAGGTTAACAAATCACTATGATGCACATCAAATACAACAAAATTAGTTTATATACATATATATAATACATATACATGTATATTATACATATACATATATGTATATAGTAAAACTCATCAAAATCTACCAGACCGGGCACAATCTACTTACCCATCAAAAATATGTACTTGTCCCTGGTAAGTAGAATTCTGCATGGCTGATTATATATTATATATACTCATTCATTAGCATCTGAGACATAAAACTGAGGATTTAAAATTTTTCAGTTAACAAACTCTCCAATAATAAACATGGTGCCCACAAAAGCACAAAGGTAAGGCACAATAGGATTTTCTGTTGCAGAATAGTGTGCATCATGTTTACTTAACCATAAGAAAAAACGTGCATTATTTGTGCAAGTTCATGCTGCAAATCTATCATATCTACAAAGTAAAGTGAGTTTCAGTAAAATCTGTGGGACTGGTATGCTTCCAGTCTCACCTCCTACAGGATATTCAGCTGGATAATTAGATAAAATTGTCCTAGGAATGGGGATTAGTAAAGCCAATAATCTTAGATTTGCAACTAAGCTTCTTCTCAGCAACAATTTCGTACTTCTAGGTAGATGTCAGTAAATATACAAGCTTGGAATCACAAGATCTGCTGTCAGCTGTACTTCTAGTTTGCATCAGCCAAAATTGTTGCAAGGAAGTATGTACCTTTTAAAATTTTAACAGGTAACTGGTTCATTCAAACTAGTTATAATGTAATCGGGAAAGTCACTTAATCCCAATGGTATTTTGTCACAGTCCTGGCAATTGTCATAATAAATACAGCTTTTCACAAAGTATTTTTCCAGTATCTGCCAATTGCTTCTTTATTGCTCACAAATTTGAATTCATTACAATTGGTATCAGACCTTTCACACAAAATCAGTTATTTTAATATAAAAACCTATAAAAGATATTTAACCTGTATCTAACACTTTAAGGTATTTGGCCTCTTGTCATGGTACAGCCAAAACCATATAAAACATCAGGTTTTGAATAAAATAGGAAGCTTATTCACTGCTTCAATGCAGACACCCTCACAGAACACAACCATTTTTGCCACCACCAGCATTTACATTTATATACAAAACCCAGTATATCCGCATTCAGTTCGTTTCCCCCTCACTTATACATGACCACTAATGCCAGATTAACTTTTCCCATACCCTATAGCTGCAGAAAGATTCTTATACAGCAACGAAAAACTAATATTGACTGAAAAAGACTTTTTTTTTTTTAAACTTAGTCACCGTCAGGAACTGTAGGTTGTTTGTTACAAAATACCCACAAGATTATTTCACAGGAAACTATGGAAATACATGAAGTCTTCTTTTCTCCATGCTTTTGTATTATTAAAAACACTTCTTGGTGCAAAAATACAGTCACCACATCTGCAAATGTATAATGAATTCGGTAATCCTCATGCAAAACTTAAATGCATTGGTTTACTATAGCCCCAGAAAAACTTCTTCCTGAAGCAAATTTTTTTTTTTTTTCTTTTTTGTCAGCTCAGTATTACTGCCTCATTGCTAAGTCCCTTTGGAAACAAGATTTCTGGAACGTTCAAACTTTTATTTAATTCATTAAAGTATTACATACAAAAAGCACTAAAAAAGGAAGACGGCAGCCAAACAGGAAAATTCCTGTTGCAAGTAACAGTCCTAGCAGTTGTAGAAAGTCTTCTCAGGAACTTCCCTGAGAATTAGTTGTGCCTGTCCGAAGACGCAGATGTGACATAGAGTTCATGTGTTTGTTTGATGGCTTCAGTGGAGTGTTACAAGTAAGAGCCTGGGGAAAACGATGATGATACCGATCTAGTCGCAGGTATTTTACCGTTACCAGCTTTCCTGTGAGGCAAAGAAACAGGAAAAGAGAAACTTTCTAGTTCAGTATTATTACATATCGCTTCAGGATACAATATACACAAACATCATTACACTGCAATTAGTCCAGCTGATGACTACTAAAAAGATCCAGTTTGTTACAGTTCAATACTTCAGATACAAAACATTTCATCCTTTAAAGGAACTCCAACTGCACCCATCTTCTGTCATTTCTACCCTTGTTTTGTTACAAGCCCCCATTCCTTACCATCAAACCAAGAGCCGTGTAATGCCTTGAAAGCCTTTCCTGCATACTCTGGAGAGAGACACTTGACATAGACACAACCCTGCAATAAGAAAGAGAGGGTTTGTTGGTTTTTGGTTTGTTGGGTTGTGGGTTTTTTTAGACCCCCCCAAGCCCAGCAGGCAAGGATAAACAAAGCATTAAAATGTTACTAGAAAGACTCACCTCTCGTGAATTTTTGTCAACAGCAATATGAACTATTCCATCATTATCGCTGCATTTCTCCAAGATTGCTTCTTGAATCGCTAGATGCCAGTGATCGCCTATTTCCCTGTGCAAACAATGAAAGATTTAATTAAGCGCATCATCTTTTTAAATATTCACAACAATCTCATCCCTCCCCACCAAATCTGGTTTGTCTGTAACTTGACATCATTTTCTATTAAATGCTTTTAGGATAGATTTAGTACTTCAGCTATTGAATATTCAGTAAATTGTATCCTAGGGTCCAGTTTGGAGGGAAAAAAAAATTAAAAATCAGCCTTCAGTATCAATGGAAATAATGTGCACTGAGGGGAGGGTTGTCCTCCCTTCCCTCAGCCTGCTGTCACCTTCCTGTCTGAAGCTGTAATCAGTCACAAACCCATCTTCCCACACCCGCTCGGATGGGCTGGCCGTTGTTCTGAGGAGGCCACTCCTAGGCTGTTCCTACTGCAGTGGAAGAAGAACAGGTGAAGACAACAGCTTAAAGGCCTCTGCCTCTTCACTGCATCACCTCTACCAGCAGTCACAGAAGCAACATTACATGGCAGGCTTCAGCAGGCTGAAGGAACTTTTTAGCTATTCAGCTACTGAAATAGCTATTCACTGTCCCAAACAAAGCATCAAATTGCATTTGTTCCACAGGGTACTGGTAACAGAAGTTGTTAAAATCAGGCTCCAATTTTGGGGGCTTTTCACAAGAAATATTTTATCATCAAGACTAATAAATCTTTAGGTATATTATTACAAAGACTTCTGTTTTCTCTATTTTTTGAAGGTACTGCAGGAACTATCTGGTCCTAATAAAATAAATCTAAGCAGAGTGAAAACAAATTTCAATAGACTTAATACACCGTTAAGCCTGCCTGAATAGTTTTTACACAAAAAAACCCAATGAACCTACTCTTTCACTAATACTATCAAGAGCTTTGGGGTTTTCCTACATAAGGCTAAAACTCTTTAAATATTTAATCTACCTTCCTCCTTATTCCTGAAAAAACCCTTTATGGTGGGGGATGGAATGTACAGAGGGAAGTTAATGGGTTAAGGATGTTACTTAAATCTGTTGAGCAGGACACTAACACAACAGTTGAGGGACTCTGGCAAGACGGAATGTCTGATTTGTTTCTGTCATTTGACCTTGATTGGTTAGAGGATCCGCATTTCCAGTTGACACCACTTACACAGGCAGATCATATATTAAGCAAGCAAACTAAAGTAGGAGAGGGCACAAGGGCACAAAGAAAATCCAGATGAAGGTCCTACTGGAAGAGAGACTTTCCAGTGGAAGACATCTACAATTTAAAAACCTGCAAAAGGGAAGATGCACCCTACCCGGGTTGGAAGAAGAAAAAGAAAAGAGTGTTTTCTTCTAACTAGATAGCTCAAAACAAAGGGAATACATAGGTCTCCTTCCCTTTCCCTAACAGTGTAAACACCAGTATTTTCTAAATAACATGCTGTGCTCAGAATGTTAGGCAAATAAAGTAATTCCAAGTTGCAAAAGCCAGGACCCTTGAAAGGTCCCCTCCAACCCAAACTATTCTATGATTTTATAGAATCTTGACTTTGGTGCATTTCCTCCCAGCCTGGGACTCATGTCCAGATCTTCTTGAGAAGCACACTGTCATCAGCGGAAAGCCAGCTACCATAAGAAGAGATCATATTGTTACAAGTAGGCATCATCTTTTCTGCCCTTTATTCTTCCCAAATCTTGAAGTCACAGCTTTACTCTTAAGTGCTCATTTCCTGCTGGCAAATAAAGCAGAAATGCATTCTCAGTCTGGTCTGCTTATGCGTTTTACAGACCTGGGACATGAAACACCTCAAGTTATCAACTAACTTGGATTTCCCATAATGAAATAGGTTGCCAAGGGGAAACGATTTGCCCTTCCCTTATCCTGCACACGTATGTTCCATTAGCTGTCAATATGAGTCTCGCAGGAATGCTACCCATGCTTTATGAACTTTTTTACTGACTTAGTGGTAGATGCAGAAATGCTAAAAAAGGGCTTATCCAAATGATGCTTAGACTGGTATTTTAAAAGCCAGGTTTGCATCTGGCATAGTAAATGCCTGGAACATATACCCCTGTTCAAATCTGCTGCTGCGGTCAGACGGTTCACAAGGTCTAGGTAAGTTTTCCAACTTTTGGCTGTAGAAAGATTATTTACTCTGTTAGTATTGATAAATAACAATTCCCAGGTCAAGAAAGTAGACTTCTGCTATGGATGGCTGCTTTTATCAGCTACTGACATAGTGTTGAAAAGTACTTATTTATTGTTAGCATACAATAGCTTGACTTAAAGAGCAGCTAAAACCTAATTTTGTTACACATACCTTGCACCGGTAGCAAATGTCAAAACAGTCTTTACCAATCTAATCACATAGACTGATAGATTTCGTGTTTCAGGTGGTCAGGGAAGGCATTCATCCCTTTCAGATCCAGGACAGAAACATAAACCACCTTCCTCTTTTGACACAAGCAGTTGAATAGTTTGTCTTGCACTGAGGGTTTTGTGTAGTTTAAGATTACTCCAAGAGTGTGATAAAAAAGGTACTTTAAGCAGTAGTCCTCTGCAAGACAGTTCACAGAAGAAGAATGGACTGGGGTGTGCAATAGGGAATTGGACGAAGCATCCCAGTACATCTGTTATCCAGCAGTCCAGTAACAGAGCTGGACCAACTTCCAAAAGATAAGGTCTACAAAAAAGTTGACGTATTTTAAGTTGCACTATTCAAAATAGCCATCTGGACATAGACACTAAACAGAAGTGTCAAAAGATAACAACTCCTTGTCTATAGATGTGGGGTTTTAAATGCACTTGCTGGGCATAGTCTGGGTCACTACTGAAAAACACTGACATTTACAGCAGAGATATAGCACATAAAAAGAGACTGTTCTAACAAAAGTAACATCTCAGTTACTGGTTCCATTAACATCAGACATTTTCAAACAAAAATGTAACCAACACAGCATACTAATTAAATATTACAGTGAAATTTCAGGAATGGATTTATTTCATTACTACTCAGACTGACCAATACAGCTCATGAAGTCTCCTTTGTAGCAAGGACAATAAGGATGTTGATCTCACTCAAAATTCTCAGCAAATTTCATCTTTTATCTCATCCTCCTACAGGAGGATCAACTTGCCCCAAGAACAATGCCTACAATTTCAGTCTTGCTCATCCTACTGCAACCTGAAAGTTATGACAAGCCACAGTTGGGGTCTCTGCCCATGACGGTCATTACATCTGAAAGCCATTGAGAAAAACAGGTTTTGAGAGTACTTCTGTGTGCCAGGGATAATACTGTCCTCAGCTAAATTAGCTAACAGCTTTCCAATTAAGGCAAGGAACTAAAGTAATTAAGTGCAGCTAGAAACAGAAGTGAAACAGAGCTGAAGACATATCGAAACTTTGCAATCACTTTTGTCTATACTCTGGTGTGCCTCCTACTTCCTGTTATTCCCTAATCAACAGCTTTTATTCTCCACTCAACTTCTCATATTCTTCAGTCTCAATCAGCATCTCACTTTTACTCTGTAAGACAGTACAGCATCTTCAGCTTTCCCCTTATATCATCATGCCAGGGAACAAATTACCTCAGGAGTTACTGGAGTCCCACTATCTCTTTGCACTGAACAAATCAGGATTCAAAGATTAGAAAGGATTAGCGGACATAACCTATGTGTTGGTCCCCAACCCCTGACATGATACAGTCCACAGGCAATGGGAATATAACAGGATAGTGGAGTGGATTAAGCTTTAAAAGACTGCAGAAAAATTCATTATTCTTCCTTAACTGTTAACACACGAAACAAGGCTTGTTACTTACTTGTATGTGGTGCATGCTCATATCTGAGCATTAGAAGCCAGTACTTTGTACTAATTTGTTTAAAACCTTCCCACTACAAAAAAAATCCATTTACTTCAAAACTAGGCAGTCACACTGCCATAAAGTAAGAAATGATTTAAATTCAGCCTCTTCAATGCAAGATGAGCAAACAGTCTAAACACTCCAGAATACTTAACAATACTTCAGAAACTTACAGTCCATTGTTAGGCCACGTGAGTGTCCCCTGTCAGCTGATATAATTGCACATTTACAAAATTAATTGATGGAGAAAGATTAGTCATCGCTCCCAGTAGTTTGACTACATGCTACAATCTTCAAGTGACCCAAAGACACAAAGCAGGACAATGAAGGACAGAAGACAGATACTAAAATTATTTATGTCTTCTCATAGACCTTAAGAGGAAGATTTTTAATTTATCTGTTTCTTTTAAGGCATTCATATTTACTCACTTCTACACCTTTCTCTCAGAGGGAAGAAAGGTACCCTTCCAAAAGACAACAGAAATACAGATAGATAACTTTTTACTTACATAACTGGATCAAACATATTGCGAATCTTTAGACATGGTGTTAAGCTGTTTGGTGGTGAATTTCTTCTGTCTAGATGAAATGCTACAAAGAAAAATAAATTTAATAGTATTTATTGACAGGCATAATACCACCTAGTTAATAAGCGTCAACTTTAATACCTTTCTGGTTTTACTCAACCAAGTATTTTTTTTCCTGTATGAAAAGGCTTCAAGCAAACTAAGTTTCCTTTAGTACAGTATTCTACTGTACTAAAGAAAATGTACCATACATAACTGATTTTTTTAAATTTACAACTTCTGTACTTAAGGTAACACACTCTCCTATATCCCGGCCACAGTACATGGAGATAATTCAGGATATTTTTTAAAGATACCATATAGTTGAAGAGAAAGTATTTGAATTACACCTCCAAGAAAAGACATATATTCTTAACACTTGGAGCAAATTTTTGGAGCTGCAAGTTAACCACTCAGTTTTAACTGCCTGATGAGTTTTCATTGCTTCCACCTCTGGGGCAATTTACTGCCTATCTGACTAAGTAGTAAGAAGATGCTTAGATTGGTGTTGTACTGCAATAACTGTCAAGGAGGTCTCTACAAGGATGGAGCTTTTGTAACCCTAAATGCTCTACAAGCATGATCAGAAACTTGCTAAACTTCAACATGAAACATACCAGAGGATAAAACAGATGTAGCAAGAAAAACTGAAATTAAAAATAAGTCTTTCAAAGCTGAACAATCTGGAATTCTAAAATAAATACCAACATCTCTAAAGTTCACAAGTTCTACTTGAGATAGCTGCAAGAGAAGACTTCACCACAAGAAAAGGAATAAAGGAGTCCTTCAGATAAGGTAGTTCCATGGAGGACTACCATGGAAGTATCTCGCTCTGCCGTCGAGCCCCTTTCCCTTTGGGAGGTGGGTTGGACGCTTGCGCCCCGACTGCGACACATGGTTTGAGAAGGGCCAACACCGCAGCAACAGAAAAGGAAGGGGATAACCTGGTAAAACAACTTCCAAGGCTTGAAAGAAGTTTTACTTTGAAGACTTAAGACAAGTAAATTCAAGAGCTTAAACATAAGATCTAAAATCACAACAAGACAAAATGTTTCAAACCAATACTAATGCTTCTTCTTTGCCCTTCTTACTTTGGAAAAGTTTGAGAGTTTGAAGATGTTACATTCCCAGTGTTAGATGTCTCAGTTTTGGGCAGATGACACTACAGGGCTGTGCTTTTTACTGCTGACCTTCTAAAATAAAATCTTGCAAATATATCCAGAGTACATGAATACTGCTGCTCTTCTGTTATGTCACCAAACCAAAAAAACATGTCACGTAGAAGAAATTCAGTCATGTGGAAGGCACAGCATGTTAAGGACTAGCACTAATGAAGAGAAAATTCACTGCCTGCAGATATGGCACAAACTAACTTGCTTATTATGTAAATTTCTGAAGAAAAAAATTACAATTACCAACCAGAAATTAGAAAAAGTAGCCTCCAAATCTAATACGGAACCTACTGTTATTTCCCCAAATAACTAAAGTGTTCTTATTAGAATATACACACACAGAGTCCAAGTCATCAATACCCGAAACAACTGCCTGTTTTTCCTTGGGAACAGATTTCTAAATATGCTGGTGACATTGCATCTATCTCTGAGCTGCCTAAAGTTTAAGGACAAGTCCTTTTTCAATAGCACATGGTTTTGTAAAGTTTTTTGCCCTTGATTAAAAATTATACATAGGGTATACAACAAAAACTTTACAGAACTAAGCAACATTGAAAAATAAATGGACTTACCTTACTTCTGTAGGTTGGCTCCAGCAGATCAAGGGGGAGTGAAATGTCACCAGCATATTGTACACTGGGGCACCACACCATACTGGAGAAGGTGATCTGGGGTAGGCCTAGTCATGGACCTGGACCTGAAAAGGCGTGGGGTTGAGGAAATTATGTGCTGATTGTTAATAGCTAAGTTTATTCAGCACATGGTTTTAATCCAAGGATAAAGAATGGTGGTTATTTGCAGAAACCCTACGGCCAGAGGATCAACATTTCTGCAAGCTGTTTATGAACTCCAAAGAAACAATACTGTTGTTTAAGGCAGCAGCTACACCACTGACCTATGCTAAACTCACTAAATGGGGAATTCACACTTCAGTGTGCATAACTATAAAACCCAAGCTTTGCCTGCTTCAATTTCTAATAATCTTCATGTGCTTTTATTGGAAGACCTCAGGTGCTTGCAGAGATGACTTCAGCCAGAGCACACCACCAACACAAAACTAATCTGCTACCAATGCAATGCAACATTATACTCATAAAGCAAGTATGCCCAGGGCAGTGCAGCACGTGAAAATAAAGATGAACTCTGTTTTTTCTCAAAAATGTTTAGAAGTCATGGTAAATTTTAAAAAGTTTTGCAAATTAGATGGAGCTTTTAACTATAAGGAAAAAAATGCTAGCACAGTAATAAGCATTAAAATGTATACCAGAAATGGGACCAAAAGGGGAGGCTAGGGAAGACACAGGCAAGTTAAAAAATAATGTTGTACCTACACAGCAAAATTCAAAATAGCAGTTAACAGATGTCTCTTGAACTTCATTACACACCTATAACCATTCTCCTCCTCCCCCCAAAAGAGCAAGTTTAAGTGACAAACCTCTTTAGACTACAGTACTGATTATTTGAAAATTTACACTTGTGTGATGCATACAAAATACTTTCCTCACAATAAGAGCATAGCAGACATTCTTGCACGACAACAATCTAAGCTACACCATAATTAACTAAGCACCTCACATGCCGTTTCTTTTCCTGAATAGTCTCAAGAGTAAGACTTACAAGATGAGTGTTATAAGGTGGAGATTAAATAGGAAAGCAAAAGCACAACTTTAAGTCATTGAAAAGAAAATTTTTAATACTTTCATAAATTCCCCTTGGGGTCTAGTAAGGAACTTCAAGAAAAAGAAGCCACTTTGTATTTCAATCATAACATACTTTGTTTTATTACCTTAAGCTGAAAATGACTGTAGCATTCCAGTTTCAAAGAACAGCAGCAGCTAAAAGTGTATGCTTTCAATATTCTAGTCACAGTGAGAAAGAGAATATGTTTGTGATGGGAAAAGTAGCTATAGAAGACCAACAGATCTTTAGATGTGGATTTGATGCACCTGGTAAGATTGAATACTTGCATCAAATATAGGTAATCATGATTTTGAAGAAGAGATTCACTTGTCTTAAGCCACAGATCACTAATTTAAGTACTAACCTTTCTTATCAAAGGCAAGTACAAAAAGAAAACTTCTAGTTGAAACTGCTGAAGTTACGCACTTTCACAGAACACAAGGTTCTTCAGTAGACAGGAAAGATACTGAAAGCAAAATACAACTGTTATTAGCAGGAAAGGGCAGTTGACTTGGAGTTCAATATGATTAAGTTCAGCTATAGAATATCAGCATGGGATGGATACAGCATTTCACAACAAGCATAAAATCTAGAGTTTTTTGCAATAGTAAAGAATAGAGCTTGCTTTTTTTCTTTTAAAGATGGAGAAAGGCTTATATTCTCACAAGCTGGGAAAGGGAGGGTGTCATTCACACAAGGTAACAGGTTATCTTCTATGCTACAGGATGAAATATCACCCTAGGTGTGGTACTTCAGAAAACCTCTTTATCTCATCTCCAGAGCTGTCAAGGAACTTCAGCTACTGCCATTAGCTTAGTTACACTGGAGCTCTGCCTGCCTATTTTTCTTTAGAGCTCCAACTATCAAAGCCAGGATAGGACAATAGTATCTGTTCTTCCAAAAGCAAACTGAACACACTAGAAAGGGAATTTTTTTCCCCACTGATGTAACTAAACCACACTTTTGCACGATCAAGACTGTTTTTCAAGTGACAATTCTCTTGTTAACTGTTTTCAAAATGTCACTCATTTTGTCCATCACCCTACAATGAGCTTAGCTACCCACTTTTTTTTCTCCTTGTGACAGATCGATCTACTGTATCCAGTAGTGAATATTTCAAAGGAAGTACACCAGACTTCATTCTAACTCAGTAAAAAAAAAGGAAAATCACAAACTGTCAAAACACAGGCTGCATCCTGAAGGACTGGACAAAATGCCAGTGATGACTGATCTCTAGATACTAACAGACAGTAGAGCCTAGATCTTCAGGTCCCGTATTTAAAATGCATGCTATCATCTACCAACATCCTAGTACACACGGGCAGGTCAAGAGGCTTTCTTCTTCAACTGCACATAGTCTAGGTATTGTGCTCTGCTACACAGCACTAGCAGATCACAGTTTAAAAAATTGTGACCTTGAAATATATAAGATTCAAACCCAAGAATTCACTCTGATTTTATACACACAGTTTGTTTGGGACCTAGCAGTTTTGTAGAGTATCTAGATTTATTAACTTCAGTATCATTCAAATATCAAAACTGCAGGACCAACTTAATTCCAGTTGATTTATACTTCCAAAAATGAAGAAAGTGACACGTATGTATAGAATTCTTAACATCAAGAAACAGTTGTGCAAAAAAGTATGAGACTGACACGATGGAACTACTTTCAGCAGTCATATGAAAACAAGGGATGCAAAATAGAAAGAGCTTTTGGATGTGAAAATTGCCTTTGCCTGCTGACTATTAAGATATACAGAGCCCAAATGACCTATGTTATTTCAGCCGCCCCTATTCCCATGCCCTTCTGTTAGAGCTCAAGTATGAGATTTCAATTCTTCAAAGATCTTTGCTGAACTACAACATAAGAAAAATTGCCACTGAGAGAACTCAAACAGGATAAACCCTAATATACCCTGTTCAGCAGAAGCACAGAGTCTTAAGTACATAGTCAAGGCAACATATAGCTAAAAGTCACAGTTGAGAGAGAAAAGTTTTTCTGTCCACAACCACAATATGCTAAAGTAGGTATCAGATGCTCAAATTCAGATGGTACCTAAGAGTAGCTACTACAGTAACTGTCTTTCTAGGAAGTTTTGGGAACTACTGTTCTGTTGAGAGTCTTAAATGCATATTCCATGTTGCAAAGCACCTGAGCTGTCACACCCTGAGAAGTCTCCCAGATGAAGGAAAATCCAACCTGGCTTCTAATACAGCACAATGTTTTGAAGTGATTCATTCTGCAACCAAACAAGATAAAAAGATTGAAAGTAAATGAAATTCCAGACCTGCGGTGTCACGTTTCACAGCCTGTATTGAACAAAAAGCTACGTAGAATATTCAGCTTTATAATATACATAGCTTGCAGAAGCTGTGTTCAATTTGTGTTTGAAAAAACCTATCATGACAGTATGTAGTGGGTCTGGCTGAGCTGATTTTCCTCATAGCAGCCCTCATGGTGCGGTGTTTTGTGCTGGGAGCTAGAAGGGTGTTGATAACACACCCGTGTTGTGACTGCTCCTGAGCAGTGCTCGCACAGCACCAAGGCTCTTCCCAACATTCCCCCCCCCAGTGGGATGGGGTGGGCAAGATCTTGGGAGGGGACGCAACCAGGACAGCTGACCCAAACTGACTAAAGGGATATTCCATACCATATGGCGTCAGCTCAGCTATGAAAGCTAGGGAAAAGGAGGAGGAGGGGGGCCATCCGTTTTCCTCTGGAGCAACTGCTATGTATATTGGAGCCCTGCTTCTTGGGAAAGGGCCAGACATTGGCTGCTGATGGGAAGTAGAGAATAAATCTTTGTTTTCCTTTGCTTCTGCATGTGGCGTTTGCTTAGCTTCTCTCTGTTTCCATTAAAATGCCTTTATCTTGACCCACAAGTTTTTTTCCATCTTATTTTCTCCCCCCTTGCCCTGCTGGGGGGGGGGGATAGAGGGGCTTGGTGGGCACCTGGTGCCCAGCTAAGGTTAGCCCACCACACTATGTAAGAGTACATAGTACAAGAGTAATTTCCTCTCCCTGTAATGTGACAGCTCTAGAGATGTAGGCCTAGACTTTTTGTACAGCTACTTTTAAAATCTGTGTTACAGCTAAGCTTCCTTCAGATTTATCACTCCCTTCTTCAGGTTTTAGGCTGATTCTCAGACTGATAATTGCTTGCTGTTGTTCTCACCTCTTCATTTGTACTTTTATTATCACTTCCTCCTCAATAGTACTTGAGACTTAACCTTATTTCCTATTATCTGTAAATCTTCTTGGTGTGATATTTATATCCCTTCCATTTTTTTTTAACATAGTTAAGTATCAGTAGCAATAGGAATTCTGGAGTCCAAAAGACCACCTGTTTCTATTTGTCCTGTCTGTTGCTGTCTCATGCAACCACATATTCGTTTGAGCCATTATATATACCAAGCTCCATCTTTCAGAGGTTGTATTTCTTACTCTTCTGGGACTTCTGTCCTTTGATGTATAGAAAGTTTCTGCCAATTTTCAGTCTAAATTTATTCCTGGATAACTAATACCAATTTGTTTGTATGCTTAAATTATCTTTTAAGTGTTCTTTCTTTGCTGTTGTTTATTTCTTATCCCCTCATACTTAGGGAGGACTATACCCTCATCAACTTGCATTTTGCTAATTGAAAAATCAAGTTTTTCTAGTTTCCTGTAAAGATTCCTAGACACAATCCTTCAGTTTTAGAAGTGTGTCATAATACTGTGTCACTTAGAATTTATTTTTATTTTAGTTTTAGTTCCACATCTTGGGTACCTGTGGCTAACACTTTTGTTTGTCCCTCATTTATACTCTCTTGCAGACTGCACAAGAACCAACGTAGACCATTGAAGAGAGCTCACAATATAACAAGTACCTGACTAACCTGCAGAAAATACTCAGGAAAAACTCCTGGAAACTACACAAGCTGACACTACTGAATGCCACAATCTAAAAGATGTAAACTTAATGAGTGATGCTGTAATATTTATACAAATTTTGATGGTAAAGGAGCATGAGCATGTAATGGTATATGGTACCATATTGCAAGAGTTTGCGGTGGTTTTATTTGTTCATATTGATAGAAAACTGATATTAAATTGTTAAAGGGTTAGTGATGTACACATCACTTTTCTCATGCTGCAAATTGATGCTAGTAGCAACTAAAATACTTCATATGTTTAAGAGATCATGGAGATAGCAAGTATGTTCATATTGATAAAGTGCCTTTAAACATCATTAAAACTACTAAGCATGTAAGTGTAACATGAGCAGTCTAAAGAGAAAAAGATTATTGCATTGTGTAGTGGTTAGAGAGATGCTAGGAGAAAGGTTGGACTTGATGATCCTGGAGGTCCTTTCCAACCATAACAATTCTGCGATTCTGTGATTGTTGATGTGGCAAACAGACCCACCATTTTTAAAATGTCTTTTTAAATCAGCTTAAACTACGACTCCCATGAATCATCAGGGACTCTTTCGGAAAACACGAGATCGGAAGACGGAAGCCGTGTT
>JAVSBS010026075.1:20638-37177 GCA_033124195.1 Coracias cyanogaster | reverse complement strand
CCTGCTTCCCAGGGAGTGGCCAAACATCACCTACTGATGGGAAGTAGAGAATAAATCTTTGTTTTCCTTTGCTTCTGTGCGCAGATTTGCTTGGCTTTGCTGCTGTTATTATTAAACTTTTTATTTCCCACCTTATTTTCATCCCCTTTCTTTTTGCTCCGCTGAGGAGGGAGAGGAGAAAAAGGGGGGGTGATAGAGCGGCTTGGTGGGCACCTGGTGCTCAGTCAAGGTTAACCCACCACACAGTATTACAGAGATGGAACAGAGAGAGCTGTTGACAAGACCCACCATTTCTGCACTGCACCTAAAGCATTTGCAAATCTCTAATGGATGATGTCCTAGAATGAAAAGGCTCTGCAACTCTTGAAAAAGTTCCTATTCACACCTCACTAACTAAAATTTTGAGAAACTGAAATAACATACAGTTGTCACAGTAGAATGCCACGTTACTACTACTGCAAGACAATGACTGCAGAACCTCAAGCCTGCAGTAGTATTCATGAAGTTATTTTAGAAGAAAAAGCAGCCCTCATTTCCAATAAATTATTTAAAATGAGAAATGTAACTCTAAAACAAGTAGCGTAACTTTGAGAAGTATATTATGATATCCCAACATAACATTTTGCATAGACACGCAAAGACCCTCATCAGATAACATGCCAAATATCTGCAAATGTCTCAAAATATTTGGCTTTTCAAGTTGAGAGAGAGAATTGTTCGTTTCTGCTCTGAACTTAGAGAAAAGCTAAATTTAAGCCCAGAAGGCTGAAAGCATACACAGAATTTATGAAAACATGGAAGTGGTCTGGGACAAAACCAGAACGTTAGCAGTACTTTTACTTGGGCAATCAAGCTTGCTACAGCATAAATGTTCCAGGCCACAAAGAACCCCTTTCTGTCCGTCTCTGGAAAGGAAATAATCACATATGAAGGAGCTACTTTAAACTGTACTCTCTTTTATAGGAAACAATAGATGCATTGTTTCTTTCAAATAAAAATGTGTACCAGTAAAAAGCAAAAGAAGGAAGCCTACTGCTAACTTGCATTAAACTAAGACCAAAATTAGCATACTCCAGTAGAACATAGATGAGAGTGCAGTATTTTGCTAGGGGGAATTTTTTTTAAGTAGGACTATGAAGTTTGTGACTATGATGTTTGCTTTTTAACTAGGCTTTCTTCAGCATCTAATTCAATGCCATAGATGTAATGCACAACACAACCATGATAACTTCCAATTTAAAAAGTTGACAAGAAGCACAAGAGAAGTAACCAATCCCTCATCCCTCACTGTCAAAATAACTCAACGACTTTATAAACTCAGATTCTGCACAGCATTTATTTCAGTCCTGCTGGAGAGATAATACAGCATAACAGAAGAACATAAGGCAAGACAGATCCTTTAAAAGAGTCACAACAATTAAACCATTGGTGAATAAGATTTCACTTTAAATATTTACCTTCATACACGGATACTGATAGAAATGACCATTCTTTTTCACTGCAACCCAGAACTCAATTTGTCCAACACACAAAACCACCTCAAAACTTGAAGTTTAACATGAAGAAAGGTAAGAAAAAAAACTAGGAAAAGATGACAACCTCAGACAGGCAACGGCAAACCCACTGGATTCTTGCCACTTGGCTCCAAGATAAAGCTGAAAAGTGACAGACCACTGCAAGATCCACATATGACAACACCTGCCTCTATTAAAACAAATGTTTTGCACCACAGAGCTTGAAATAAAAAGAAAGGAAATATGGAAATATGACAGAAAGGAAGCACTACTAGGAGATGCTCAAAACCCATGTTCTGCTGATTGTAGGGTCTTTTATTGCAGCAGTCTCCTTTTCAAAATAAACAAACACCTCTTCCACCAAACTCCACCTTTAGGTACCTGCCTGGTAACAGTAGGAAACTCAAGCCCACAAGCTCCCCTTTACATGCTGTCAGATACAACCAATTACACTACTTCCAGTAAGTTGAAGGCACGTCAGAATTTGACCAAGTATTTTTTTTTAAATCTGTGAAAAAGAACAAGCCACTCATTTTGGCTACATGCCCTCTGCGGTATTTCTGCAGTAGCTATTAACAGAATAGCTCATTTTGTTTGAAAACAAGGTAGAGCCTGAATGCACAAAAAAGTCTATAGAACAACAAGGTAATAGAGAAATAGCACTGACAGTTCATAACAATACTAAAAGGTGTGAAAGGAAACAAGTCTTTCATGTTCAAGCAACAAAATACCATTCGTAAGTTAGATGCAGAAATTAAAACAATTACATTTTCAAAATGTAACTAAACTTCAGTACCTTGGCCTTGCCACACTTTCGATGGGATTACTAAAATTTTGTCACATGCTGCAGAAGGTTGCATCCATTTCCAAACCAGGAATTCGGCACCACCTATTCTTCGTGTCTCTGTGCGAACTCTAGACTCATTTGCTGCAAGAAAGTCAACTGCTCTATTCCAGACTTTCCTCATTTTCTTCCTTAAAAATTGAAGCAAGAATTACAAAGTTAGAATGACATCCCTAATATATGAGAAATCCAATGGGTTTGTGTCCCCCCCCAACAACCTGTGTCAATAAGAATCGCCCAAATAATATACTATGCAATGTACTGAAATGAACTTAGTAAAAATAAATTGGTCAATTAACTATTTTTCCTTACTTACACATACGGAAATGCAGTACTTCGAGGGAGAACATACCTTTCCTGAGGTGCTATGAGAGAGTCATGCACGTGTAAAATAGGCATGTAAGGCTGCAAGTCTTTATTTTCAGAACACGCCTCGCTGTGACTTCTTAGAACATCTGAGGACACCATAAGAAAAAGTGGTAACTACATAGTCATTAAAACATCAAGAAAAATACCAATTCTGGCAATGAGCAGCTACTCTGAAGACCCTTCCCAATTTCAGTAGTTAAGGTAGTTTTGGCATTTTCAAGCAATTTTCCTCCTCACCATGTTGAAGGAAAACCAAGAAAACTAGCCACATACAGTGCCTCCAAATACTCCAAATAACTTTGGAATAAAGGAAAAGAGTTCTTGCAGTTACTCTCAATTGGTACTTTTAATTTTCAGCCAAGACAGACATCTTTGAAAATAAAGTGTTTTCACCCTACCCCAACAAAACTTGATTTGGAAACAAAAAAGGTAGGAAAATCATAAAAAAAGAAAAACAGCTCCAATTTGTCTAGCATCTCACTTATGGCAATCATCAGAAGTATGGAAAGTAATAAGACAATTTTTGTTAAAATGCAGCCCAAAACAGAGCTTAAAAACTACAAACACAAACTACTGAAAACATTGTGGCTTCAAGTAGAAAGGCATTACTTCAGAACTCAGTCATACCTTCTATTTTAGTAACAATTTCTGCTCAGAGTGACTAATTAAAAAAGCTGGTTTTTTCTACAAAGAAAAGCCATTAAGGATAGAATTAAAAGCTAACACATTTTAGGAGTGAATATTTTAGCTAAAGATTGCTGGAAAAAACAGATACAGACAGCAACTTGTCACCATGCTTCTAGTCAACAAACATCACATTTATATTTGTTTTTAATAGTAAAATACCACCAAGTCAAAGAGAATTTATTATAGCCATATTGATTTAATTTGAAAATTACAATCTTTATACCACAAGCTTTGATTAGTTTTAAAGGATGATGATTTTTTTTTTTTTAAAAAGGTGGAGAAATAAAGCACATGAACCACACATCTGATCAAGAACTAACAGCATGACGACAACTAATCAGGGAGAAAACGTAACTAAATTAATGTCGGTATTTTGCAGGCTTATACAGAGCTGATACAGACACATCATATGTGACTCAAGAAGCCATACCTATGATTTTTACTACCATATCATACATCTGCCTTGTTTCTTCTTCCTCTTTTGCCCAACGGTATTTCATGTAGTGCAAGACTCCCCAGACCATTGCTATACCTGCATTAAGATGTATAATACTCTTTAAACAGTATTACAACATTGCTTATTTAACAAACTTTACAGCACTACTTCAGAAGTTGGTTGCACTAGCTAACATTTTGAAGTACTTGAAATTTCAAAGTTAGTGAAATACATTGTACTGGCTGGTAATATTTCATATTTTATTAACACAGCAACATGGACTCAAACTTTGAACAGCAGTTACCTTTAGAAAAACATTTCACTGTTTTAGCAATACTCTGGTACACCATGACTGTGGTTTGAAATTTTACCCATTTGTGAAGAAAAACAGTAAACCAAGTATATTGGAAAAATTCAAAGTCATATCAAAAGTCACATAAACTGACCATTTAAAACATGTTAAGATTTAAAAATGCACAATATTCACTAATTCATAGGAAAGTCACATGGTTTAGATATACTGGTCAAAATTAATTGACTTAGACCACTACAGTTGAGCTACAGATTAGTAGTTTTTGAAACAAAGTACTGTATGCTCTTTTTCTATGATTTTAAAAAGATTATTCCCGAAAAGGACAATCTAATTAGCAGCATAATCTGAAAATCAAAATCTTATTCCTCCTGCTACTTGGGCTGAGGGCACCACTACACTCATGATGTTGTAATAACAATTATTATTATTATTTTAAAAACCCAAAGACAGGAATACACAAATTATAGTTACATAGTTTGTTTTGTATGCCAGTGATCACAAGGAAATGTTAACCAATACATCAAAGAGACTGAAGGACACCATTTTAGGACAAAATGTGTTAGTTAATGATAATACATCTAATATTTACACAATGTGTTATTTTTGAAAAGGTGCTTTGCATTAACCTTTATCATAGATGAGAGAGTTGAGACAGAGCCAGCATGGCTGATGAGACCAGTGGTTGACTTGGATACTGAGTTTCATCTCCACATCCCAATTCAACCCTCATATCAACTATTATCAGGAAGACAGCAATCTGGGACAGTTTGCCTTTGACTCTTGGGTCATCAAAAGGCTGGTGAAGCAGGTCTTAAGTCTTCTGCTCGTAAGCATGAGATGAAGATATTGCAATGAACAACTTCTTAAATATTCAATAGGTGCATGAAATGAACTCCGCATTTCAATACTTCTCACCAGCTCCATGGAAAGGAGTGAAGTGCCTGTACTCTTTTGGACCATATTTTTATGCTGTATAATATTCAGTATGGTTAAGAATTAAATAAACTTGAAAGAATTTGAAACCTAACTAGAGAACTATCAAAGACTAAATGAATTCGTCTTACTGAAGTATTAGATACATTTTTACAACCATTGTGGTTTAACCCCAGCCAGCATGCACCATGCAGCCTTTCAGTCACTCCTCCATCCCCACCTCCAGTAGGATGGGGAGGAGAACTGGGGGAAAGATAAAACCACGTAGGCTGAGGTAAAGACAGTTTAACAGAATAACAGAAAGAGAGAAGAAACAACAGGATTAACAATGATACTAATGAAATAACATATATAAAACAAGCAATGTACAATGTGACTGCTCACTGGATGCCTCTAAATGCTCTCAGCCACAGCTTGCTCAAATTAGGCCTTTCCCCTCAGCCAGACCTCCCCTTACATAGCCAACCAAATCAGCCAGTGAGATACTCCATACCATACTGATGTTATGCCTGCTATCTCAGCCATGGCACCTCCCAGCTTCCTGAGAAAATTAACCCTATCCTATCCAAACCCAAGACAACAACATGGTCTTAAGAACTTTTGGTGACAACCATGTTTGACATCCAACTTTCCCTGAAACTAGGAAAAAACACCTTTTCTGTAGTTACATTTCCAAAGTTCCTGGAGCAACAGTGAAATATCCTCAAAATTAAGGCTATCGTGTCTTTTTACTGAGCATTTTGCTCTTTCAAACCAGTTCAGCCTGGAATTTTGGAAAGCCAGAAGGTATTCCTTTGGCAGGGAAAACCCCGGAGTTCCCAAAGAATGAGTATGTTCAGCTGACGACAGTAGCAGATGATAGCAACCAATGTGAAGATACAGTAGTGGAAGAGAAGTGGAAAGCAAATTGCACTGTAATCAAGATACTGATAGAAACTTCAAGTTTTATGGTTGAAGAAAAGCTTTCTCTAAATATGCTGTTTACTTTTCCCCATGGACTTACATAAACACAAATTATAACAAAAAAAGTTTGATTATTTTTTTAAATGAACTTACCCAAAAGTAATATTGATAATCTGTGAGTTACATTAACAAATGCCCGGCGAAAACGACACCTGAAAGACATCTTTGGACTAGTGGATTCCAGATACTTCACGTCTGTCACATTAGTGATATCCATATCATTAGGGTCACTGCTGAGACACCTATTCAAAAATACACAGTATTTATGAAAAAGGATACATTCTGGCAGAAGAAATTAAGAAATGAAGACCACTTACTTTATACCAACATCTTCCCCACTATTCAAGATCCATTGTAATGCTGTGTTAAGTACACTTTCATATTCTGGATCTAAATTCTGTCAAAAGACAAATATAAATAAGTAATTTTGTAAATAACCAGAAAGCTATCATGCCACAATAAAATTCAGATACTGCACAGAAAGTAGTCAAAACTATATTGTTTTGTTCTTAATTCTTCAGATTTTAATAAGCGTTCACTGAGTTCACCAAATGAACCTGTACATGCTATGAGCAGCTATCAAAATTACAAGCACTCCTCAAATTAAGGACTATTAGAAAAAGCCACATTCAAGATTTTATTAACAATTCTAACCTACAAGAAGAAATAATTATTCAGCCACTAGGTGGTGCTCATGGAAAATCTACTCCAAGATTAAAACTCAAACTAGATATAAACCCAGTTGAAAAAGGGTCCTATAAAAGACATTGTTTGAGGAAAATCAATTTTAACTGCTAATTTGCAAATAGACCAGTGTTCATGGTTCGAGTGATATTACTATAGAGAAATTTACTTTTTTTTAATTAATTGGTATCAACCATGTTAGAACATTCATTGCCATCTTGAGCTAAGGCTGTCTCCATAGTCTCCACCTTGCATGCTCCTTTGCAGAAAAAGAAAAGCAAAAATGGAAGTTACTATTCTACCTGCTACACCAACGTAGGTTAAAATAAACCATACAGCTACCAACACAAGGCAAGAGTCATCTTTTATTTGGGGAGTGAGGCAGCAGAATGACAGCAGAGAGTGGGATTTCATAATACCACACACCTATGTAACAAAAAGGCCTTTTTTGACCATTTCTGCTAAAAGCATCAATGAATGGCAGCCCCAAACAGCTGCCGCCTGTCAGGCTAACACACAAATCCACAAGTCAACCTCTCCTCCCAAAGAAAGGAAGACAGTATCTATCCTTTTCTACGAAGTCTCAAAATAAAGTACTACTGATTTCTGGCTAAGCATCCAAAGATTCAAAATTCGTACATTTACTATTTTTGTGCTGGTCAACTATCTCCATCAATTCAAATTATGCCCTGGTAGCTTATCTAAAGGGCAAAACACTGCATGCTATTGAAGCACTATTATCTATGCTTCCACTGCAATTAAGCCAGTTTCTTTTGCCTTCCACCTCCCTCCAGACCTTGCTACACCCCCCCAAAAAGTCCTAAGTAGCATGTGTTAAAGACATTCAAACAACATTCAATAGTAAGTTAAATTTTAGTCAATGCATTAGACGTGAAACAGGCCTTACAAACTGCAACTTACACAAATCTTATATACAACCAATAAAAAATACCTCGTTTGCTTACTTTTAAATATGCAGCTGCCTCCTGGACGGTAAGATTTCTTTGAATAGAGCTGCCGCATTCATGTTCCCCTGGTAAAATTAAATTTTGTTTATTTTGATCTATTTATTACTGCATTATATAAAATAAAATAGTCTAAACACAAGCTTATGGTTAACAGTCTACACAAGCAGCAGTAGCTCAATATTCTCACAGGTTCCACTAAACGTATGGAAAAATCTCTGCACATATTTAGCATAGATTGTCACAGGTAGTATGTACAAATCACATCAATACAACTTCACATACTGCTAAGAAAGTATATTTCACTATTTACACTGAAAGTATAAAAAGTAGTATGAAGAACTATCAAAAGGACATTACCATAAAACAGTTGCTGTACCCTGACTCAACTTATATATAATTTCCTTTTACTCTGAAACACACATTATATTCTACATAGACCACATTAGTTCCAGTTGCAACACACCCATAATGGTATTTCAGGCACTATGAAGTTACTACATTTTAGATTGGTCCAAGTTACCAGAATAACTCACCTTCCTGAACACACACAAAATCCCAATATGGCCTAGAACTGGTTATTTTCCCATTCTACTAATTCTTTTGGAAAGTATGCAGTAGTAGTCAGGAAATAAAGTATATGCACAGTGCTCACAGCCACGTGTCATCATCTGCCTAATTTTTTTTGCTATATTGAAGGTACCTGATTCATGCACAAAAAGTATGTAGAGACAGTCACGCCAAAGTCACACGGAAAAGGAAAAGGTCTAACACCAGTTTCATCTATCACTCGGCCATTGCTTCTAAAGAACTGTCAGGGAGTGGCAAAATAATGTTTTTCCTGATCTTTAAAAAAAAAGAAAACCACCAACCAACCACACAAAAACAACCAAACAATAACAAAACCACCTTTGCACCTCTAACTATATTGCTGCACCAAAACAATAGAAAAGGAAACAACAAATCCAGTCTTTCACTGGCTCAGGGTTACACCTGTCTTACCTTCCCGAATCTATGCCATCCTGTATTATTCCCAAAGCCATAGCAAGGCTAGGGAAGTTTAAGATACTCACACACCTACAAAATAAACTTTTGCTTATACTCTTACAAAGTATTTGAAGTTGGAATTACTCCATGCTGAAATACCCTTTAAACAGAGCACTTTCAAGTATTAATTCCCTATATAAATGAGAACATTTGAGGCAATCTGAGCAAAAAATTAGGAAACACTAGCAAGACGTGAAGATGCTTCTCCATAACTCATTCACCGCAGGGAGTTCCAAAGAAATAACTGTTGCTAAGAAGCAGGAGTCCTTCTCAGACTCCGAAAGCCAAGTTGTGTTCAATACTTTTCAACAGACTTAAGTGAATTTGGCCTTGCAAGCACATGAGCATAACATGGATGCTCTTCTCTTACTGTTGGGTTATAGAGAAATAGGAACACTGTTTTTAAGAGTGCTCATATTCTGTTCAGCCTAGTAGTGTAGTGCTACTGGTACTAAGCCAGTGTGCATACGTGTGTTCTCAATCAAGTACTGCGCAGAAAAGACACTACTTGAAAAGTTGTTTCATTTTATAATATGCAACATGGTAGACTTTCAAAGAGCCTGAGTCTAACTGCAAAACTATAGAGACCACCAGCGAAAATTCACACCACTTCTGCCAAAAAACACCTTGAATTCAGAAGTCAGCACCAGAACTAGAGTTATGGGCTATTCTTGTATGTAATTTAGGCACACATTGTTTTTGCGCAGCATAAACTCAACAACATCTAAACTTACATGTGTAATCACCAGTGATTTTATGTTTCAAGATTAGCAGATTTGGGTTAACTACGTATCATATAGTCTCCGGTGTAAACATTGTTTACTGATGGAACACACGCAACAAAACCAAACTGTATCGCTGTAGAAGCCGTATGTACAATCTTTATCAGGTACTAAGTTGTATGACATGGGCAAGTCTGTTAGGCATTCATCTATTTTAAGGTTTTTTTCTGCTGTCCAGTAAGACCTGACGTCTTCCTGGGGTCTTTCTAATACAGAAAAAGCACATCAGTCACTTTGAACAGAACAGCTTGTGAGAGAGCAAGGCAATGAGACCGTTCTGCTCAGAAGATTTTTGGGTTTTGTTTTGTTTTTAATTATCTAGATAAGCAGGAAAGCCCGTTTATGAAACAAGAAAGAATAGAAAGGGTGAGGTTAATACACAGAAAACAAAACACAAAAGCAGGATAACAGATGATGAAAAAATGAATTCTTAAAAGCAATTTTCAGGATTCATTTTGGATTTTCAATCTTATGAGAACACAGTATTACCTCTGCAAGAGGACAAAAGCTCCCTCAGATGGAGGACTACTGGATTACTTTAGTAGTTTTAAATTCTAATCTTATTTGCCTTCTTCCAGGAATTACTTGTATGCAGCCAACACACTGACTTCACAGCTTCTGGTCTCATCTTCACAAACCAGCAGACGGCTTCCTTTCAGTCCTGCTTCTGAATTTTTTTTTTCCAGAATGTATTCCCTCTGAACAAGTTTAACTGTTAAAAATGCCTTTGCTGCCCAGGCTCTGACAATGTCTAAGGCCCATCAGTTCCAACTGCCTTCATGCAATGCTGGAGGGGGGGGAATAAAAACCACTTTAATCTTGCCTCCCACTCTTAAAATGGGTAAGCTAATCAGAGTTACAGAGTTTCAGTCCCATACAAAAAGCTGTTGGAGATGCAGTTTCTCATTCCAGCCCATTGCAGAGAACCATTTAACAGGTTTCTTCTGAGAAACTCATGAATCTGAAAGCCTGCAGAAAGTCAGGCAATTCACAAGTCAGACAACCTTCTGTTTCACTGCAAACAGCAGGATATTCCTATATGCCATTTCAGTCACCGCTTTAGCTAATAGTTCTGCAAATGAAGGCTTACTTTGAATAACTTCGGTGCAATCATTAACCACTTGGCTTGGAAACCCACTTTCCATAGTCTGAGCCAAAAATATTTCCCAACTGTTCCACTTGAGGCCCTGTATTCAGGAAAAAAACTGAAGCAGAGGCAAAAAAGAACTTTACACAGGTCTGCTGCAAGATATGTCTGAGCTCTTTGTAAAAACTGCCTCTCTGTTAAAATGTCTATTGTGAGCTTTCACAAAACAGATCTTTGTGCTAAAACTTTTCTTGGGCCCAGATCAATTTCAAGTGCAATCAGAGAACAATTCTACTTGCCTTGTAGGGAGGCGACAAGTAACACAGCCTAGCAAGGATCACAAAATTACCTCTTAGCTTAGCGCACTTGGGCAAGCTGTATAAGAAGCTGAGTTCCTCTTCTAGAAATACTAACAAAAAGCCACTAAAGCCTCAGTTCTAAAGAAGCATTTATGTCTGTTCTTACAAGTGCTTTCAATACAGGAAATAAGTCAGAACTGCTTTTCCATGCAGGCTAGAATATTTGAAAAACTGACTTTCATTTTGGCATTTTGCTTCAATTAATGAGCTGCAGCATATATGGTTAACAAATATTCAGAATTTTTTTTAAAGTTGCTTTACAATGTAAGCAATTCTCTTAAAGTACCAGAACCAAAACTCAATGGAAATCTAATACTTTAAGGAATACATTTACTACAAGTCTCTAGCTTGTAGCTTGATGTGATACAGCCAACCAATACAAAAAGGAAGTAGTGTATAAAACATGGGTTTAGCAGCTCTCATGCTTAAAGGTTACTTGCAGCAGGACACTAAAGTGGGTAACTGAAGAAAGCAGGAGCAGAACAAGTGTTGGGAGATCAAGTAAGAATGCCTGATCTTCCAAAGGCAAATTCAACAGTTCAGTAACGCTGCAGAAAACCACAATTTGTTAAATAGTCTTTAAGTCACTAGTTGGAAAAAGCACAATATCAATTACTTGAAGAACTTAAGACAGAGTGGCAGAACAGAGCCTGTGACAGTGATCAGATACAGAAGCTGACATTTGAAATTACCATGAAGTAAATATAGTGTTTTGCCAGTTTTTCTTCCAGCCACAGATTTATCAGTATAGAATTCTAATTCTCCCTTGCATCTCAAGAACCTGTGCTGCCTATTAGCTCAGAAGGAAGCCGCCTAATCTGATAGATCATTACTCTGTGGAGAATGCCAAGCAAAAAATGTCTTAAAGAATTTTTATTTAGTTATGTACAAGAAACTAGGGTCATACGCACGGGTAGCTGGCTGCTTCTTGGAGATACAGTGGTTAGATTTATCCACCTTGGGAGCCTGACTGAAAATGGATGTGGTCTATTGAGGTCTCTCCATGAAACAAGCCCAAGTCATCCAGTAATTAACATACGCCCAAAGAAAGTCTTATTTAAATAAGGCACATATTTAGGTTTAAGAGAAAGTGTTAGGCACTGAAATATATACTGTCTATTTTAAAAGTTGCTTTTTTGAAGATAGGGTGAACCATTAGATAAAGACACAGGAAAACAAACTTCAACTCAGAACTGGATGAGTAGATACTGCTTCTGCCTCTAGTTCCTTGTGAGTTAGGCATTACTCGTCCACCAGAACTCGTCTGGCAGACAAATAACTCCAAAAACAGTGATGCATTAAAGGTAATCTATTTTTATGTAGGATTATTAAATCATTTTACACCATATCAGCGCATCACAGTACAGAATAGGCATCTGCAGGTGGAATATAGTACATCAAATAAAATAAAATGAACAAACTGTTACCCTGACTACTTCTTCCTTCAAACAACTTTCAGTGTTTTACCTTCTAAAATAAAAGCCCCATCACTTGCTCACCAGTTGAAGATGACAAGGCAAGAAACCAGCTCAGTTAAAATATAAGAAGTCTAATAAAACAAAGAGGGCTAGAAACCAAATTATGAAGCGACTGTGTGCATGGTAGTCAAGATGTTGAATAAAGCTTAACAGAACAGACTACTACAAGTTTCCAGCCCGCCTTTTTAATATTAATATCTATAACATGAACAAATGATTCATAGCCAAGTATGAAATGAGAGAAACTTTCCCAAGTATGTGGCAGAGACCTGAAAAGCATCACTTTTAGTGAAACTGTATTCCTTTACTTCTCTCTTCCCAAGTGGTGCACTGTGCACAAGATTCACACTTTTAAACCCTGCATCTTTCTAGCAGCTTTCTCTGTTCTGTGACTTTTAAACAGCTTCCAGATATTGTTCCAGGTTTATGTCAATATGATATTCAAAAATGGATGGCAGATTTCTTCCTCTCATACCTTAAACTTGGTGCTGATGACAACTTCTAAGTACAGATGAATTAGGTCATTCTTCAGACTGCATGAAAGCTACTCTCCTGAGCAACCACATAATCTCACAATACAGCTTCAGTCTGGGAGATAATCTAACCAGAAAGTATAGCTCTGTTTTTTGAAAGTAAAGACTGAAGATTCTCCTGGCTGAGAACAGACTAATAGAGATTAAAGCAACTTTGAGACCTGGGGATTAAAGCAGTCATCTTGGAGCATAAAAATCCCTCTTGTAAGGCAGACAGGTAAACAGTTTTATAAGTGTACATGTACATAAAGATGTATGCATGTACATGCACATAGATAAAGAGGAAAATTCCCCTCCCTTCACAGATGTAGAAATGAGATGCCAAACCCTTTTACTCAGGCAAGGACATTGTTCACTGTATGGCCACCGGAGGGCCAAGATGACACACACAGAACAGCAAGCTGTTACACTCTTTTTTCAAAAGGATAGAAGTAGCATAGCCCATTACTTGCACTTCACACAAGTCAGTGCTCTACTGCACACAGCTGTGGGTCTCCTAAGACATTCCTACACACCACAGGTTGATCATTCCACATGGTGGGGGGGATCTTTTGGCCCAAATGATTTATAGCACAGAATTAGCTACATCTATCTAAGTAAGAAACAGTTTGAAACAGAAATGCATCAGCATGTAATTAACCTGTGAAAGATGAACACTGCAAGGCATTCACAGTCGGAAAGCAATTAAATGAAAACTAAAGCGACTATTATTTTGAATGCACTCATGTTAAATATCATTCTTTCATTATTTTGAGTTAAAGAATAAACTAAACTAATTTGTGGGTTTTGTCCAAGCATCTATTTTATTCACTGCACATATTGTAAATGTTCTGGAAACAAAAAGCTTCTGCAGGAAGATCACTCTTGCAATTTAAAGGTATTACAGAGCTGGTCAAATTTCTCGCAGATTTCCTATATACCTTGACATATTAAACTGTCAGCCTCATAGCTAACAGAGTTGATTCCACATTTTTTAAATGTTTGAGCTTTGTCTGTAGCACCTGATAATAGTGGAAAAGCCCTCTTGGTGAAACTTGGCTGTTGCAAAACAAGTAGCTGGCACAAAGAACAGTGAGGCTTAAAAACAAAACAAAAAACCCTGAATCACTGCCTCCTAAATATATTATGGATTAATTAAGCAAAGATGATAAAGAAATGGCTTAATAGTAATGAAATAGATTCTGCTGCAACTCACACTCACCAGATGCCAAAGTTATAAACAGTCTTAACTTTACTATTTCCTGATTGTGATGTGTAATTATCTATGCAGTTTAAGGCTGTGTTAATTATGACTCCAGGCAAGAACACTGTATTTTTTTCCTTTGAATATTCAATAATACTAATACTAAACACCTACTCTGACACTACTATATACAGCATCTTTCATTACTATGTAATTAGTATGGTTAAGTTGGACTATTTTGTCTAACAAGGCAGTCTTGTTCAACTACTACTGCTCATTGTATTAGTAACCATTTTCTGATTGTTGCAAAACATTGTTTTTCAGGCATTTTTCCACCGGAGAAATAACTACCTTCAAAAGAAATACATATTCCTCTCCATACACAGCATAATTAAACCTTTTAATGAAATAAAATCAAATTAATAAAGCATTAAAACACTAGACCAAAAGCCACACAAGATCACAAAATCCAAAATTCTATCCTGTTAACTAAAAAACATTGCAACAAAAGGCACTACACTGGTGAAAAAGGCAGTTTAAGTGAACTAGAAATAGGATTTATAGCTTTGTAAAATGGAACTCTAAGTGGTTATTAGGGTCCCAGCGTATACCATTGTTGCAAATTACTATCTGAGCATAGAATTCTTTGTAGCTGTTGCCAGAACACTTAGTCACAATATTTTTTAAGTGTTACCTGCTACTTGTGCCAATTTATCATGAAGTGCATATAAGCTGTTCATCATGAGACTTATTTCATCTTCCTAGAATTAGAAAAACACATTTATGTTAAAACAAACATTAGTAGAGATGTACTTTATTCCATTTACCCCAAAAATCTTCATATACTGAGAAGAAAAAAATTGGTTTTACACACACAGGTGGAAAGCTGTAGTGTTTCAAACATCAATGATGCAACCAATAGATTTGGAATCAAAGTATTCACAACATTGATTTTTTCAGATCTTGACTGAAACTAGATTGTAGCCTAGACTGATGGATTTGCCAGTTAAAATTGACAGCTCAAAAAGTTACTTTAATACTACTGAAAGCACAATGCCATGACCCCAAAAAAGTTTGGTGGTTTGTTTTGTTGTGTTTTTTTTCAATAGCTACTATGTAAAAAATAAAACAGTTTTATTCTTAATAAATGTGCAATGACACTTCATACAAGCAACACTAAAAGTACCATCTGGTCATATTCCCACATAAAATTCCTAGCAAAGTAAGATTTTTGTTGTCCACCTTCAAACCACAGTAACTTAAGTAAAAAAAAACACCAAACAAACAACAACAACAAATTACTCCAGAAAGCTGTGGACTATACAATCTTGTTGATACTTCTTGCATATGCCACTAGTAAAAAAAAAAAAAAAAGGCCTAACTCCCTAAAACAAGCATGAACATGAAACGTTGTAGAATTGTTACAGGCAGTTAAACTTACCAACATATTGAGCAACTGCATTGAAATACATTCAGAAACATTTTATATTAGAAGGAATTACTCAAAACATGTAGATGAGGAACATACAATTACATACACTAAGTACTAGAGGCTATTCTAAAATGCTGGGGTTTAGTTTTGTTTTGTTTGCTTGTTTTTTAAGCTGGATCTAACTCCTGAGGCAGAGTCAAATGGCTGAGATAAGACTAGAACCTTTATTCAGAAAATATGCAAGGAAAGTTATATTCCAGTTTGTGCATCTGCTGATTATACTCATACTGAAAAAAACCTAAATATATTTTAATTCCCTGATGCACCAGCGCCGTCTTACAATTCCAAAAATTTGAACACTCCCATTTTTTTCCTGTAAGAAAACTGCTACTGAAAAACAGAGCACTTCTTTAACTGACCAAAAATTTGAAAAATTAGATTTCCACAGATTGTATGAACAATTACCAGCATCACCTCTCCCTGTTCTGGTCCTACAAAACCATCGAGATTAAATTGATATAGTTGGTACTCCCCAGGAAACTAACCAACCTTACTAACTCATTTCCTGGATGGAAAATACTGGGCATGGCAGAAGAAGAAAATCAGTCCTCTTCCACTCACACACAGCACCAGCAGTACTCCAAGTTCCATTTATTTGCCAGTATGTACCTCATGACTTCACTAATAGCTTCACTGAGACAGATATGCAAAACATTTTTGTGACCAAGTTCTTTTTTTTTTTTTAGATTATTGGTCAAACCACAGAAGGAAGCTGATAAACAATCAAGTGTGGAGTAGGATTACTATGGACCAGCACACAAGAAAGAAGAAAGTAACATACAAAACAGTTTCTCAAGGTGTCAAGTCCAGTGCACATGATGCATCCTCTCTGTGCTACTGAAGTAATTCTGAAAGAATCCTCAGAATTTA
>JAVSBS010026075.1:0-13013 GCA_033124195.1 Coracias cyanogaster | reverse complement strand
GGAACAGGCTGCCCAGGGAGGTTGTGGAGTCTCCTTCTCTGGAGATGTTTAAAACCCACCTGGACACATTCCTGTGTGACCTGATCTAGGTGATCCTGCTCTGGCAGGGGTATTGGACTAGATGATCTTTCACAGTCCCTTTCAATCCCTAACATTGTGATTCTGTGAAATACCATCCAGACAAGGATTCAGAGCCTGTACACTGCAACACATACTTTCAAAGCCAGCAACCTCTGCAGAAGCAAGAGCATTCCTCTCTGCAAACAGTAAAGTACTTTTCTCCTCTCCACCCACCATATCACAAGCTGACTAATTCCCCCAAAAAGAAGCATTTTTTTGAAAATTTGTCTCAAAGGTGCATTCAGTAAGTGGATAACCTAATGCTTTCCATCAGCATTATTTCATTAACAAAAAAGTCAACGGAGATAGCTGAATAATGTATTGGTAACAGAGGAAACAACACTATCAGAAATTGGCATTTAGACCTTGGAAACAAATTCTCAATGTTACAATCCAAGTACTTTCAACATCAACTAACAGACCTGTAACTTTTTTTTTTTTTTTTTTTTTGAGTCTGGAGTCAAGTAGCGATTCTATCCAGTGACATACTGAGTATGTGTCAAGAATAATCCTAAAACACTGTCTCTCAAAGCTCCTAAACATTAAAATGCCAGAAAACAAACAAGTTCTTACAGGAAATAAAGTTATTTCAGAGCTCTGTTCTTCAAACAGTTCAAATAATCCTGTCTTATTTTCCTCTCTGCAATTACTCCACACAAAAAAAAAAAAAAAAGAGTTTTGCATGCTCACAATCTCCAGATTGTGTTAATTCAGGTTGAAACAGTTCTGAAATCAGTTGGCTAAATCTCTGTGCTTTGATATTAAGCCACTAACCCTGGTACATCAAGCTGAGCAATGCCTTCACTACAGGTCATCTTTGTGTGCTTTGGAAATAGTTCTTATATTTCTAAATCCATGCACCATTATCATTTGAATAGTCCTTGGCCATGCCGATTTTGAACAGCAGTACAATCTGCCACAAAAATTAGAGAACTGTAAAAACAGCCAAATCTTTCCTTTACATTAAGTCAGTTTTTCAACTGCCTCAGTTTAGAGAGCTTCTGTTGAAAATTTTTTCACCAATATCATTTAAATTCATTGTTTGTGAATAATTATACAATGGTTGATGATATATAAATAATTTCTCTTTTTTTAACAAAACCCTCTTCTAAAGAATTTATACTCTTATATTTGTGATAGACATTTAAATTCAGACACGTTTTCTGTAAGCCCTGAAAAATCAGTCTTCATTGTTTTAGGTTAAAGGGTGGGAAATACCAGAATTTCTCTTTGGAGTTTTTCACTGCTTCTTTAAAAAAAAAAACACAAAAAACAAAACCCAAACACTTTCCATATTTTAGCTGTATCATCCTTTCTAGAAACTCTCAAATCTACTCCTACCTATTTAAATACTGGTTAGTAATAGACCTGAATGTTGAAAGATGCTCTTAAGAGTCATGTCGATTCAGTTGATATTTAAGAAGAGATACTCATGTTTTAGGAGAGCTTCTCATTAGATTATTCAGTTTCAGTAGAATAAAAAGTTTCATTCCAGTACTTGTATTAATGATTGGAAACCTAGAAATTATAACATTTGTGCTTAGAAGATTAAAATATATTAATCTGTGTAGTGCCGTAGACACCCCAGTACTGTGAAACTGAAACAAAATAGTTGGCTGTCAGTTCTTAAGAACAACACCTTTTTAAGCAAAAAGCCTTATAAAATAAATCCAGAACTGAAACAGTTGCCAAGATATTAGAGCTGACTTTAGAGGAAGTTTTCACTATATTATTGCCATACTTACTCCACGAACACTTTTGCCTGCTAGAATCTATTTCATTTAAGTGCCCATTTCAAACAGATCTAGTACCTCTGATTAACACCTGCAAATATCAACAGAGAGACTGCCTTTCCTCCTTCCCAGTCTCCTGTTCCCTTAGTATCACCATCACCAATAGCAAGACACGGAAGAAAAAAAACCAATAACACCACAAACTACAGAGCTGTAGTATAGACACTGCTTGTTTCAAAAGGAAGGACGTGCAATTTGCTGCATGTATGAAAAAAAGCATGGAAGTTCACTTTTTCTACTAGAAGGCCCTGTGAAAATAACTGTATGCAAACTGAAGGAACAAGTAAATGAGCCCGAACAAGAACCAATGCAGACACACCAAGAAACAGAACAAGCTTTAGCACAACACTATCAGCAAGAAAATAATAGTGCATTTTAAGTCCGCAGTTCCACAGACAGATGAATAATTTGGGCAGAAAATATTTGAGTAGTGTCGCAAACCCCTAACTCCATATAAGGGTAGTGGGGAGGCGCGATTAGAAGTAGCAAATACCTTTCCCCAAACACCTCAGACAATACTTCCAGCTTCTACACCCACCTAGGAACTTGTCTTCACGACATTCATCTCAATGAAGCATACTCAGTACAAGAACAGACTTAAGGAAAAGCACATTAAGGTGCTAGGTTATTTACAAAATCATTTTTCACAGTCTGTATTCACGGAAAGCTAAAACAACTCTTACAATAAAGTATCTTTTTCTCTAGTTTTATTTCTACTAACATAAAGAAAAGTTTTATAGCAACAGAATTTGCACACACACTTTTACATTATAGTATGGAACATATTTCAATGAAGAAACAGCTGTGTTCTCTTTGGAAAAATGGCTCAGAAATGCATTTGCCATGCATTGTAAAAATTAGGTAATATTACATTCCTTGCACACACATACACACAGTCTCCATTATAGGCTAGTGTTTATATGTAGGAAAAAACCACAAACCTAAACAGACTAAGACTGCTTTTATCAGCAGCTGCAGAACATTACCAGGAGAAGTGTTAAGACTTCAGACACTTATCAGCATTTTACAATGGGTAAAGAACACCTTCACTTTCAAGACAACTGCAACAGGCTTCTGTAAGAGCTCTTCTCCATTATTCTGTGCTTCCTCCCAAATATTTTAGCTCCTTATACTTTATAAGGTCAAAAACCACCCACGACTTCAATAAATGAACACAAAATAAAAAAGGAACAACAAAGATATTCAGAAACAGGGGAAACTCCCCCTTGAAAGCATGGCAACACAAGCAGCTCACTTAAATTAGGAAGTGGTCTGCTTTCCTCAAACTCCACAGCTCAAGATGGAACACAAACTCATAAAGCAAGTGTTATTAAAACACAGAAGGTTTAAGAATCAATGGGAATACACAATTAAATATTAAATCTATTGTCACTCTGCCAAGAGGCCCAGTTTGGACAGGAACGCTCCTGTGATCTCACACCAGCAGGAAGTATTCCTGTCTTGAAGGGTTTCCAATGTAAAATTACCTAGTTATAACCTCTTCTTACAGATACATTTCAGTTACAAAGTACTAGTAATATGCTATAACAGTATGAACAGTTTACAGAATCCAAAGATAACATTCAAATGGAGAGTGCTGACAGGAGAACTCTTAAGAGACCCTCAATCATGAGAGCAAAAACATGAACAGAGTCAAGATAAAGATGACAGGGATTCTTCATATTTAGAACTGGAGTTCTGCTGTGCCTCTGTCCTTTTAACCATTTAGCACACATTGGGTCTACTATGGCTTGCTGCACTAAGAGCAGCAGAGCTGCTGAACAATGGTGCACACAAAGCCTGAACAGAGTGAAACTCTGAAAACAGGTGCCCTAATGTATTCAAGGGAGAAAAAAGAGCTTATGCTATGCAGGACATACGGAGGTAGCTGCTAGCAGGTCTCTTGTCATGACAGCAGATAAGCTTTCACAGAGGAAGCAGCAGCCAGCTTACCAGAAGTAGCTGTATTAAGTACAGAGAAGGAAAACTGCCTACCATGTAGAGCAAGAGTTTGCCAAGCTCAAAACCCGGATGAGCTCAGAAGTAATTCGTGATGTAATACCACTTGACTGGAAACGAATAAAAGTAGGCAATATGCAGTAACTTCCATTTTTACTCAGTTGGACTAAGACTCTAAAGAGTTGACTAACCTTCCAGGCTGTCTACCATACCAGCTGCATTTGACAGCGTAAACTGGATGGTTCAAACAAAAACTAACATCTGAAGAGAAATGGATGTTGTCCCCTTCAGAACACAGCCATACATCAGCATTATCCTTTTTTATATATGTATATATATATATATATATGCCTTGCCGTTAGCAGCTATACTCAGCCGAAGGGCCTGCTTGAACTAAGACTTCCAGCACTGTTAGGAAAATCATTTATAAATTGAACAGGGTATGCCTATTAAAGGGTTACATCATCAGCTCATGGATTAAGCTGATTAATCTTCTAACAGTACTGTGTACGGCCCTCCTAAGCCAAGTGGATTTAGAGAGGAGAAAGAACCTATCTTTGCAAGAAACTCATCCGCCATACAGAAATACCAAAAAGACAAAAAAGAAGAACAAGTGACTCTTACTAAAATGTCAAACACTAAGGACCGTAGAACCTTACAGCAGCACTGGCTGTTTGTAGATACGTGAGAACTCTGCAGTATTTATGTCACTACACAGTACTACAAAACTAGACGTTTAAACTATAGAACAAAGTTTACAAAGCAAGACCTTAACTCTCCCTCCTCAAACCATTTCTCTCATGCTTGAGCTGGCCATATAGCTACTAGTCTGATGCCAAGGTTTGCATAAGAAGCTCAGCACATTCCCATCTCCTGGATGGCAAAGAACATCACACACTAATTCATTCCCTTACAGAAGAGACAGGCAGATACTTTTTGGCCTTCAGTTCTCAGATGACCAGGACAGCTCCTTCCTAGGGCTGCTATTTTTATGTGATTTCCCTCCACAGTTTGCTTTCCCTCCAAAGGAATTACTTTAATACCACGCATGCTAAACAGTGGGATAAAACAAGTCTGGATTTAACATCCCTTTTTTTTTCCTCCCCCTACTTCATGTGCACTTGTACTTAACCCACACATTTCTGTTGTTAGTTCATAAGCCACACTTTTAGCTGAAGGTCAAGAAAAAAAAAAAAACAGTAACGGTATAAATAAAGAGCCACATTAGTCACTTTTGCCCAAATCCAAAGTACACAGACACATTAGTGCTCAATATAAACAAGCTAAAAAAAAAGTCTGTAGTGCTTCTGCAGGGAGTACCACCTTGGATGGAAACTTAACAGACACTGGTCATAACACACCTAGGATCACCAAATCAGGCTGTGCATATACATTCTGACTGCATGAGCTCTCAGGAGTATTTAAAAGGCTGGTATTTCTGCTTTTCAATGAGAAATTAAAAACTACTAGCTCATAGGACACTATGCATACAGTACAACAATATGGCTCTTTCAGATGTTCTCAACACCCCTTTTTTTTTTCTGAGTTTATACCAAAATAGACATGTTTGCTATTTTATACAAAAGCTTAAAGTACCCAAACATGAATATATCCTTTAGATTCTCCATTTCCCACAGTGATTTAGGAACACTTATCCAAAGCTGCTTTTGCATCAGCAGTACTTCACATGCTTACAGATAAGAGAAACAAAACCCCAAAATAAGTAGTGAGACTAGTTCCTTCTCCAGAAGGAAATCTGCATCTCTAAATCTCTAACCTAATTTTCTTGGCTAGGTAAAGTCTTCCCAAGACAGCATAAAGTTTAACAAAAAAAAAGAAAAGAAGCGCCTTTTCAGCTTTTCCCCTTGAAATACACTATGCCTCTCACCTCCAAAAGCTTCCTTGGATCGCACATGAGGTGCAAACCAATACAGCAGCAGGCTAGGATGAACCTGACATCATACTCTCCTCTTCAGGATCCCACCACGAAATTTCATCAAACATTTTATTTACAAACTAACAATAACGCATAAGCAGTTTCGAAGTGAATGGACAGTTTGAGGCTTCTCTAATAAGCAATTCAGAGCTTTAACTGACCTTCAAGTACGCACTTTTCTGTGGAGAAAAGGAAAATTAAGATCTACATGTGGCCTTGAAGTGTAGTCTGGAATAACACTACATTTATCCAACTCAGCCCAGCAGTTCTCTTGTGATAAACTTTTGTTTAGCTGACTGCCTAGCAAGGGCAGGCTGATGCTGCATTTACCCAGAACACTGTGAGTCCAAGTACAACAGTTTCTGCCACTTTTTCAACAAAGCAAATGTTAAGGGGATGTGACCTGTATATAAATCCTGTATTAAGACTTAAGTGAATAAAGGCAGTAGGAAGGAAGTCTCATAATCTATATAAAACAATTGTTTTCTAACAAGCCATGTTCCAACTTCTAACTAAGTCAATGACCTTCTCCAAGACACAGGAAAACTGGCCTAGGAATTGGTCTACAACCCTTCATTTATGAACAGACTTACTTATCTAGCACAGTATCACTAGAATTCAGTGGGGCTTGTAGACTACCTAGTAAGTTTTAATCCAACATTAGACCCTTCTTTAAGCCCCTATCTCTTCCTCTCACCACATTAAACAGCCTTCTATATCAATTCAGTCTGTCATTCAGAGTTCACTTAAAACATCTAAAATGAATTAAGACTCTAAAAAGGCAGCTTTATTCATATTTATACCCCTGTTACAATATGACTCAGTAAACAGAAAATTTGATACTTGCAGAACACAAGGCATAACGGCACATATTCTGCAATAAACTGGGCCCAACAGGAACACCATGTTTGCCTGTTTCATATTCAGTATGAATATTCATTTCTGAAGCGTAACTCAAAAAGCATGACAGGGATCAGTTTGGTATGACTAGCACTCCTGCAGCTTAGCTGGGTAAGTAATCAAGCCAAAGGTTTGCAACCTACCACTCCCAGATGAAACAGATGTCAATAGAAGTTAAACATACATGATTTTTCAGAAAAACAATTGGTCACCAGGAACAGAAAGACTGCAGGCCTGATTCTCCTCTCATACTGGGATACTTGAAGATCATGAAACAGCACAAAATGGGGCTCCTACAAACCTAAATTTAAGACCTTGGGTATCATGGGCTCTTCCTTAAAATATTTCCACTGCATCTGTTATTGTTGCATGTATCTGTCCTAAGCAGAAAGAAATCTGCATTGCACTCGAACACTATTAGAGTTGGTAAAGGTTCTTACCTTTTTCAGATCCTAGACCACTCTTTATTTTCCCACATCATAAACTGAATTTTCTTCTGAGAAAACTCTTATGCACTATGGAATGGAGTGCAAACTTGCAATAAGTTGGTGATACCTAGTGAAACAAATCCCACCAGCGCTTTTCTGCATCCCTGCTCCCCAGGTAAGTAATTTTAGTTTCAATTTCCCACTACTTCACAAAAAGGCAAAGTCTACAACTGTAACATAGAAAAAAACACATCACCATGAGAATATTTAAAGCCATAGCGGAAGGGCAGCTTAGTCCGCATCTGCAAGAAGTGGCACATTTAAGGTATGAATGCCAAGTAAGTTAGTTCTAAATATCTTGAACAAAGTATCTCCTTAAAAACAGGAATTCTGAAGTTGCATCATTTTTGTTTCAAATACTGATGAGCAACTTTCATATTTATACTTTATACTACAGATCTGCTGCAATGGTAAATAGACTGTTTATTATCCTTTAGGAAGGACTGGAAGTTGTCAGCTAAGATGAACTAGTTTGCACTATGCAACGATTATTTGAACTTTCCTAAGTACAAGTCTTAGCCAATTTTAGCCCTCATTTTTAAGAGTTATTTCTGATATACCATAAGGAAGACTAGAGTTTTAAAATTTCAAGAATCCTACGGAAATGTGACTACACTGTCTGGCTTTACATTATGAAGGCAACCTGGGGCTTTTTTGATCCACTGATCTTGATCCAAAGCTCACCAGACCACAGCAGCGAGACCAGCTACAAAAGAGATTTGTCTTTAAAATGCACATCAAGATTTTCTTTTATATCACCTAGAAGAGAAATACTTGCTAACTAGCGTTTAAAGTAATATACAGAAAGTAAAACAGAGCAACATGCTAATATGTCAATAGAAGTTGTCCCTTAAATACAAGTCAGAGAATCACTTGCAAAGCACAAGCAACATTAACAGCCACACAACACAGGGACTCTCAAAATCCTTGAATTTTGCTTGTTCCCTTTACCACCTTCTCCTCTATAAATATTTCTTAACGAAAATTAATTTTCTTCCATTGAAGCCAACACTGTCAAGGTGACTGACTCGTCTGAGAAGGTGATCTTAGAAGGCAAGTAAATTTCTAACAGTTATCTGTGAAATACCACAGGACTTTAATAGTAATTTACAGGCCTGTGAGCATAACAGTCATCATCTTGTCTTTTAGACAGCAAGTCTAACTTCTTAACAATGGAAATTCCCTGCATAAAATTCCCTAGAACTTTTAACACCTACGATTTAGGAGTCAGGAACGAAGGAATATCAATGGAATAGAATTAAACTCTAACAATTGTTATTTGCATAAGCTTCCACTTGCAATATATGCAACTCCTAGTCTCCCTGAATTAACATTTCAAAAACACAAGTTGTGGCAAATATAGAAGGATTATCCTCCTAGCAGTCGTTTTGTAACAAGTATCACAGAAAGTATCGAGTATCGAAATTACTAGCCAGAGATGTCACTTTCAAAAGCCTCTCCTAGTAAGAATCTAAGATGTTAAACAAGACCTACCCGACAGTTTCAAGATTATTTTTATTGCTTTGGTGTTTTATCAGCTACTCTGCAGGCAAAGTAATGGAGCAGAAACAGCAAGAGTAAATTAAATGGAACCTACTTCAGGTTACAACCTTAAACAGCACCTATATGAGCGCCTTCATCTTTCAGAAAGTAAACCAGACCTGAAAGCAACATCTACTGATCTGATACCATTACCAACTTTCAACAAAAAAGAGCTTTAGAACTAACTCCCAGGAGCAGCCAATTGAGATGCTCAGAGTAACATCACAAAACAAAACCAACTAAGTTGAAAGAGATACCCAACTCTTCATAGCCTGAAGAGCCCTAGGAAGTAGACAAAAGTAAAATCTATCATTTTCTTGTCAAAATACTATGCTGACTTGGCAAGAAGATGATACAATTACACAGTATTTTGAAGACAGGTGCAAGCAAAACATGCTTCACAACAAGAGGCACATGAATAAGGTTACCAGCACCAAGCCCAAACTGACCTTTCTTTTCAAATACGACACCAGTCAGAGACAGCAAGTACAATGTGCTTATGCGTTATTTGGTCTTCTATGTAAGCTTAAAGAGTAGTTCAATTGCAATGGTTTAAGATTAATACCTGTTTAAGATGCTTTAGGAATAGCCCCATAGATATCTATCTGCATATTAGACAGCTAAATGCATAAAAATCTTACCATAGGTAGGTTAGATATGGAAGAATTAGCCCAATTCTGATTTGTCTTTGAACATTTTATGCTGCGCATGCAGAAAAAACTAAAGCACTTCAGAGCTATTTCAGAGCTCTGAATAAGAAATCATTTAAACATTATGCACGATACAAGCAACAATCCTCTTCTGAAGTCTTCTGCTTACCACTTCTCAACTGTATTATTTTACCTGGCCTAAATTCAATGCTAACACCTAGTTTAAGTCCTCCCACCCCCCCATTATCCCTTAACGTCCCTCCTCTGTTCTCAGATTACAGCCTGACAAATACTGTAAGTGCTGATATTGGGTGTACTTGGTGATAAGTATTTTTTCAATGTCACATACATAATATCACTTGATTTTGACTGAATTTCGTTTTAGGTAATGAACAATTAAGACAACCAACCTTAATCTCATCATGCATCATTCCCTGCAAAGTTAAAATAAGAAGCCACCCAAACATACAAATAACTGCCTTTTTTGTTTTCTCACAGTAAGTATGATAATTATGGAGATGAGTATTGTGTAATTCCACTGAATCTAAAGCCTTTTATGATACAGTTTAAAGTTGAAAAATAACTTTTTTCCACAATAAAAATCACTCTCAGCCAACAGAATCTTATTTACATCCATCAAAAAGACAGAAAAAACTCCATATCCAATCACCCAACTGAAAGGTTATTTCTTGAGATAAACTATTATTTTTTTAATAAAAATGTATGACACAGTTCTGCTTCTATAAAGAAACAGACAATGAACCAATAGAAGCATAAGACCCAGAGGACTCACTCTGATTATGTTTAAACTTAGGGGAGCATCTAACACAGGACAGGGCTCTTTCCCTTTCCAGTAGCAATCAAGTTTTTATTGGCCTGTCTTGACAGTTCTTGCCTGCTCTATGGCCCTACCATATTTTCATTGCACTATCCATTTGTGAAGTAAGAATTTAGTGAGCACGTGCTGAGTAATTCCCTGCTCCTTTCCACACTACTTAAAGGCAGCAGCCTGCTCATCTTCCTATCAAAGAAGCCAGCCACAAAGTCTGCTGTTTGCATCTTTCAAAGGGCCCTATTCCTCCTGTTCCTATTTGTTAATGCTGCAAAGCCCGAGGCTGTGAGGAAGGAGGACAAATTAAATGTGAGTGCCACTGCCAGAACAATTCTTCAGGAAATCCACTTTCAGGAGTTCCACTGAAAACAGAACAAATAGTGCAAAAACTGGCTTAAATGAACTACCAAGCAACAGCCATCAGACCATTGGCAGGGCAGCCTAACCTAAGCAAAAGGGCAGAAAAGAACCATTTTCCCTGTTTATCAGTCCCAGCTGGGTTAACTTTTTAGGAGCAATACACTCAATACAGTGATCCCACATGGTCTATAGGAAAGTTCAACCATTCAAAACAGTTTTCTTCCAAGACAAAACATTCAAAGTGGATTTCTTTTCACAGTATTGCTGCTGTCTGCACAGCTGAGACATTCAGCTTTATTAATCAGCATGGCACATGAGTTTTAATTCAGCTACTGAATTTCAGTCAGAAAGTTTACCCTAGTAGGCTGACAGACCTTCTCCCCTATTAAAATCATCAGATTTCAAGACCAGAAAAAAAAAAAATCTAATACAGGTTAGTAGAATTACACAGCTTATCAGTAAAATTTATGTATGTCGCCAGCAATTATGGCCAGAAGTTAACCACAGAATATGAGTAGTCCCAATAGTCACACTATACTGTATATAATTTTAGCTCACCTGCATATGTTCATTGCCTGCCCATAAAAAAAATAAAGACTGAACAGTAGTTAAGAGCCACGTGGACAGCACAAAACCACTGCAAATGCCTAAGTCCTTGCTGCTACTGTCCTTCCTAAACACTAAATCCTCTACTATCCACCTCAGTGTGAAACAGAATTAAGCACTATTTTGCTACCATGAGTAACATTCAAAGGGGAGAAAAAAAGAAAAAAGAAAGAAAAAAAGAACAGCCCACACTGCTACTTCTGCCCTGTAACATCTAGCAGATCCAAATCTAACAGTGGGATCACTCCATACAAGGCATTGTATACATGCCCACACACGAGTATAGAAATCCTTACTATCTATACAAAGAAATATATGCACGTGCACACACCCCACATGCTTGCCTCAATCATTTCAAGAAAAACCACAAGCCCCCAAGGACCTTCCAATGCTTCAACGTCCCAAAACTAGCTTTTTGCATAATTTTTCATTGCTTCCGATGAGAAATTAAGACAGCAACAGCATGATTTTTCCTTCTGCTGCTGGAATCTCCACTGTCCATTTCAGAGCAGCAAAGGATTGAATTAGCATGAATCACCACCCTTAGGTGGTACGTTTCCATTTTTGTGAATAGAAAATGGTAGTTTCTAAATCCATTCCAAGAAGTTACTTTCACATATTAAAGAAGATCCCAAGTAATTCACGATTTTAAAAAGAAGGCTCTGAAATTCAAACTAAAGCACAACAGTATTTTCTATCTAAACATACTCTAAAATAAATTTAGGAAAAAAAGTACTTACTAGAAAACAATACCCGACAGGTCCAGCATTCACTGCACAAAGTTTGTTGTAGTGTGCAATATCATCTCAATGTAGCATCTTTTTCAAGCCTCAGTACACGGAAATGAAAACAACCTGCTTTATTACCAAACAACTACAGTCAAATCCTACCCCTGCAGGAATCCCCGGTATCTTAAATGCGCATGATTACTCCTGTGAGATTAGCATCAAACCTTACCCCGTAAATTCTCTATTGTATCTGCTATATTGAACAAAACCCATAAAATTGCTTTGTGAAGAAAACACGCTGGAAAACAAGGTATCAACATATTACAGCAGCGAGTGTCAAGATGTCTTGAAAGCTTATTACACCAGGTTGCAAGGTATATACCTCAGGAAAGACAATTTCTCTGTGCTCCAGCCTATATTATAAAGATCACACCAAGGTGGAACCCAGAGCTGCTCAGTAAGGGATGTCTGGGAACACAAAGGTGAATTAACAGTTGTATATCCAGTTGCAGAAAGAAACTGCTCTTACCCTTCACCTAATACTTACTGTTGGCTCCCACATCCTCAGCTACTCCAGAACCTCTCATTCTCAGGTATGTGAATCCCAGTATCAGAAAGAACAAGCATGCAGCAGTTAAGAGGAACATGGACAGGTAATGTGCACTGAAGCCTCCAGTGGTGGATACCTCCTCTCTTTTGAACTGTTGGAGAAGCTCCTCCTCGGGCTCTGAGAGATTCTTCTTGTAGGTGTTTTTCAGGTAGGTATGATTTGAACCCGTATGATTGGAGTGGTTGAGTCTAAGGGAGGAGGTGGTTCCACCCGGAGGAAGGCTATTAGTAGCTGAATAGATCCTGGATTCAACATTATAGCTACCAGCAGCACTGCTGAGAACGTGATTATTGGTCGCTTTCCTAACGGCGCCTGGAGGGTCGGTGATTTTACTGCTGTCCAGGTCCGTGAGCGGTGGTGGCAGCAGCAATGGTGTAGGGGATTTCTTGGATACGCCAAGGCGGTATCTGAGGCTTGGAGGACTAGAGTCCAGATTTTCACATCCTCCTCCTCCCCCCGCCGCCGCCGCCTCCTCCTGATTTCTGCCCC
>JAVSBS010026074.1:14159-51802 GCA_033124195.1 Coracias cyanogaster | reverse complement strand
AAGAGACGAGAAGAGACGAGAAGAGAAGAGAAGAGAAGAGGAGAGGAGAGAAGAGAAGGGAAGAGGAGAGAAGAGAAGAGGAGAGGAGAGGAGAGAAGAGGAGAGAAAAAAGAGAAAAAAAGAGAAAAAAGAGAAAAAAAAAGAAAAGAAAAGAAAAGAAAAACTCAGAATGAATACAGCCTAATTTTTGACCCGAACATTTCAGTCCATTTTATTTTACTTGACGTGAGTATGTAACGATGTTAACTCAGCTCTGATCACATAGCGTGGGTGAGTGGGGGAGGTTTGAGGAGAGCACAAAATTCTTGGGAGAAGCCTCAGATGCCACAAAACCTGACAATGCTGCCACCTATAGACCAAATGTGACAACGTCAACTCTGCAGAGCCATCAGAAGGGCACTCTTAATGGCAAAAAAAACCATAGTATAAAGGAGCAGGGATGTACGAACAAATTCAGACTTCTGCACATGGTTAATTCACCTGGTGAACTGATGGAGCAGCTACTTTGGTTTATCTAGTTCAATGCTTTTATATAATTTAATTAGGATCATCACACAGCAACCTAACCTGTCTACAGAAATTATGAGCTGCAAGTCCAGACCCCATATGAATCCTTTTGCTCAATTAAAGCTAAGCAGTTTTTTATAGAAAGATTTTTTTCCCTTAAAGTGCACACAAGAAGCAATGGAGCATGATATGCCTTTTTTCACATTGAGGTAATTATATAAAGGCAGTAACATTGACAATACTTGCTGAAATAAAAAATTTACACTGATATTGCAGACATTTAAACCTGTCATTTTTAAGATATTTGCACAATTGGCCTATGTGATGGGAGAAACATGGATGATTAGACCTAATGTCTTTAGATATCTTCGTGTCACTCTCCTAATATTAGCACTTACTACTAAAATACCGTGAATAGTCTAGAAAATTGATTTCTAAAACCTCTGTGGAAATAACCATCTGTATTTACATCTGTAATTGGCCCTTTCATTGGTGTTTCCATTTATACGATTTATATTTTTAATATAATAAATCAATATTGATATTTCATTGTCACTTCTGGCAAGTTTTCTCCCTTTTCAATTTTACCATCCTTTCTAAGGAGCTAATTCACCCAGTTGAAGGAAAGTAGGCCCTTAACCGATTTGCTTCTTAACTGTTAAAAAGAAAATAATAATAAAAAATATTCCTCACCAAATCTGCCAATGCTATAATGTTATGCAGCAAATAAAGCAAGATGAATAGGGCACAGTGGAGCGCAAGCTCATACATTTTTATCTATGTAGTCATGGCGGGCCTGAAGATGACAGAAGGGTGAGCAAATCCTAGGGCACACTAGGGTTACGTTACAATCACTGAATGGAAAGAAGAAGCAGCACCTTGACAGAATTCAAAGTGGAGATAAATGTTGCTGGCACCCAGGCTCCAGAAAAAGTTAGAATTTCTGACAGTCTTTAAGTTATTGGCTATCTGTAGCTCCTTGGAGAACCTACAGTTTTTTTGGAACACCTTTCCGAAGCAACTGACATTCCTCATGTGTTGTATTGGAACATTGAGGTAAATCAAGACACTATTTGCCATGTCCAGATGAGGTCCTTAAAAATTAGCACCTGTGGACAAAACAAACAGCACAAAAGTAAAGGAGGCTAGAGTCACCTCCTATGGCTGTGGCAAACCATGACACTCACTGTGTTTTGGGCCTTCATTTCCACAGAAGGATGGCCAGCATGTGGCTATCCCCAGGGATCCGGTGTGAGGACAAGGCTGGAGACAGAAGTCTGAGAAGAAAACTTCAGTAGACCATGGATGGTGTACAAGTTCTGTGTTTTATATTGGCTTCTCTGTGCATTTGAAAACACCATATGTGCGTTTCTTCAGACTTTCCTGTCTATATCATGTCTTCATTTTATTGTTTTCTGTCTATCTGTACATCTCAAGTAGTCAGTTCTACAATTTCCCACTCTTCCCCACATTTTCCATCTTTCCTATCTGAGCACTAGTGCATTAAATGTTCACTACTTTGGAAAAACCCTAATTAAACTAATTTTGTTCTCAGTTATTTTCATACAACTCATGTACCAAAGGAAAGGTCCTGATGCAGCTAAAGAATAAAACTTATGTTGGTAGAAAATGTGGACTGGAAGATCAGCCTCACAAGCTGAGTAAGAACTTGAAAAAGCTAGAAGATCTTTTATATTTTCTTGAAAATCAGGGTTATTTTTAAACCTATTCATTAGTAGCTTCTTGTTTATTATGCACATTCATATATGTGAGAATAAGCGTTATCCTATTAAAATAAGTAGGAGTATTCCTGTGATTAAAGTTTAATTTATGCTGAAATAGGGCCTTATATTCTACATATACTTCTATTCAATATGTGCATATTGTGAATACTAAATAATCTTAAATTACTCCCTTTTTCATAATAGCTTGACAGTTACAATGTTCAAGCAGCACATATTATGATGGCAGCTCCCTATCATTCAGTAATTTTCTCCCTTTTAATATTTTTGAATTTTACCTCTTACAAGTAGGTGAAATCCTGTCTTTGAAAAGTGATTTGGCATATTCCTTAAGACTCTAAATCTAGTCAATAACACTACTCTCTCATGAATCATTGTCTTTGAGTAACATGAGTTTGTTGACTTGCTACTTCTCAGTTCTCTTTAGGAGCATAGTGAGGATGGAGAAATTAGTTGATCCTAGATTCTCCTTTGAGAGCAATAAATGGGCCCATCATTTCCACCTTTGCCATCACCTTGGAACCATCATGTTTGGTTCTACAGCAATGGAGTGGATGACTGGAATGAGTCCAAGAGGACAAAGAGTCTTGTCTTTCACTTCCCAATAGATAGCAGATGCTCTGTTTTACTTCTCAGCCTAAAGTACTAAAGCCTAGAGTACTAAAGGTGAGACAGAGAGAGTATAAGGGGAGATCTTCACTGCATTCTTCTCAGGCACCAAGAGAGCACTAATGTCTCCTTAAGAATTTTATGATGTTGGGAGTCCCTAAATTTAACAGAATAATGAAAGAATTGCATGAATGGCGATAGAGCTAGTAGATTCTGAACATAACACACCTTGTTTTCATTAAATTTCACTGCCATGATTCAGGCAGAGAAGGAGTCCAATGGCATCTCCTCCACACAATTTTTTTATGAAGTATATGTTGGGGAAGACAGTGAGCCTAGAAAGTCCAGGACAGGGTCAGAGCTTGTGTATTTTTGCTGGCAAGATTTGTCTGCAGTTTTTCAGGATCATATATTGGTATGGACGTCCCACAACTAATTAAACTAATTAAACTAATTAAATAAAACCCTGTTCCTTATGGTGTGGTTAGAAAGTTCTGCCTTCTGAAAGACAAAACACAAAGGTGAAATTATTGCATTCCTGACACCTGTACAGTATTTCTGTGACTCAAAAATAGATCTTGTCTGTAAACAATCTAGATTTGGAAAGAAACATGCATTACAAAACCAAAAAACATCATCTATGATTCTATTAGTTGTGACATTATGTGATGACTCACAGGCATGTCACACTAAACCAATTCAGAGAGATTAAGAGATACATAAATATTAAAGACAGAAAAGTTCCTTTTGTAATGACCATTTCTTTGCAGTGCATGTTTATACTCTGCACTTATTAGGCAATCTATTACTTTGCCCTATCTAATTTTAAGTTTTTCTCTGAAACATCATCCATCATAGACTTTAGTCTAACAGGTCTAAGGTAATTCAACCTAATTTACGAGATATTATATTAATTCTGTAATTATCACCTTTATCAGAAAAGATCTCTTCATTGGACTGCAGAAATGTGTATCAGACTTAGATTAGGTTAAAAATACAGATTAACTAAAATGAGACACTTGTTAAAAACTGAACACTGTGGTTAGGAAATACTGGAAAAGTAAATTCTTACATTCATGACTTGTTTGCAGGATTAACAACTCCTTTAAATACTGGTTCAGTTTAGCTGTAGCAAGTGCATTGATGCAAATACAACAGGACATTCATAAGGGGAATTACAATTTTAAAAAAATAATATTTCCATATTTACTACAATAAATGTTATGTCAATAAATTTTATAGCTACCAGAAACATAGAAAATACTACACCCAAAGCTAGAAAACTGTTCCGGTACAAAGCATGCCTAATATATTACCTCCCAAATACACAGTATATCCCTAGTAAAATTGTAAATTACAGCTACAAATGAGGCCACGAACAAAATTTTGCTCAAGGCATGAATCATAAATTCAAACAATAAGCATCTCCTGCATGAGGAACAACTACTTTGTTTACTTCTTATACTCTGTTTCCTAAACATGAAGATGAAAGTAGGTCAAGTAAATTTAGCATCTTTTCACATGAAGTATGTTATGATAGCGGGTGGCACAGCCTAATTTACAATTACATGAGTTTACATGAATATTAAAATACGTGTTTTCACTGTGCTGTGTCATTACACATATTGACATTTTACCTCACAATGACACAGAATCATAGAAAACACCCAAGATTTGGAGAAGGGAGGGAGCAGCAGGGGGGAGAAATATTTACCACAATTGCAGCCTGAATGAAATTTTGACATGTAAGGAAAGATCTTCATATGATGTTGAATGATATTTTTTAAAGTGTTTCTTACTATTTTTTAAGGGGATTATAGGTATGTTTATACAGTGAGTTGCAAGGGGAGATGAGGGAAAACTTGGCAAAACAACTGGTTTCTTTTATTTCTAAAATGCATCAAATCTATTGTAACTGTTCATCAAGAAAGAGCTTTTCTGAGAAAATTTCATAATTTAATGGCCATGGACTTTCTTAACATTGGATGGAAATGCAAAAGAAATTGTAAATCAGAGGCTGGAATCAGAAATTTTGTTGCTCGTCAGTCTGCCATAAAGTATTGAACACAATTCACCTAGGAAAGTTCCTTGAAATAAATAAGGTATTAATTTTACCATAATGATTTTTTTTTATAGAAAGCAGAAGTATTTTGGTATGGCTCCTTTTTCAGCAAACTACTGTATATATACATTTTTCAATTAAACTTCCAAAACCTTTGAATTGCATACATATAGTATGTAAGAACATTATTTCTGGAACAAACAGGGTCAAAAAAAAATTCTCATCAGTTAAGGATGAATATGTTTTTGAGAGATTAGCCTATCAAGACCAGAATCTGGCTTGTTTTGCTAAATTAAACCTGCTTATTTATCCATCTTTTTTAATGAAATAAAATTAAATTCAAGCAAAATAAATTATCAATTTCAAAGAAGATGTATGTCTGCATGTATACATGGATGAATACACATACAAAATTGATAAAGTAGAACAGAAGAACAGGAGAAGGCCACATATCAGGTAGTAGCTCCTTCCAGACAAATCAGGAAGCATGCTTCATTAGTTGTAGATTGTATTTAACAAAGTGGTGGCTTCTAGTATACATTCACATCGTCACAAGTCTAGTAGAGTGGATTTCCTCTAGAGCTACAACAACTCATCAAGCTACTTTGAAACTAGCTCATGACCCAGGGACGAAGCCATGTGTTTGAGGTAAACAGGTGGTTAAATGCTTTGCTGAGGTACATTCTGGATGAGGGTAGAATTTGGTTTGTCATCTTACTTCTCAAGAGTTCAAAGATTACTAGATTACTCACAACTGGGACTTCAGATGCAGACTTTTAGAGTTATTTATACTTAAAATAACATAAGCTTGACAGTCAGTAGTGACTGAAATAGTTTAGGATTTTTAAAGACAAGAAGCCAAAATTGGGAACATCAGAAATAGAAGGCAGAGCACTTACCACAAGGAGAAGAGTTAGATTATTCAGTTTAATCTAATATTATACATCGTCTGTTGGGATGTTAGAAATTATATTTGTACTGCTTTGTGAAAAACTAGAACATGAAAAAGGTGATATCCACACATGGAAAGAAATCTCTCATGTTTGTAACTAAATATATAAAAATGTAAAACTACCGACATTAATTCATGACCCAGTCACAGTAACTAAAAGTCAAGAAATTGCAAGGAATGGAAGAGACATAATGTGAAAGAACTAAATAATCTTAGCTGTAATGAGGTTTGAAATAACAAGAGTACAAAACACAGACCAAGATAGAAATTAAATATAAAGAAAAATATTGACCAGGAATAGAGATTATGGGCATTACTATCCATAGGTAGTAGAACAGAAGAAAACAGAATGACAATTGACACAGTCTGTTCAATTGCTAGCTGCAATTAAAGCACAAAGAGAGTATCGGGACGAACAGTTTGAAGCTGCTCAGGTTTCCATCCTCAAAACTTCTTTAGGTACATATTACTTTACTTACAAGAGGAGACTAGACTAAAACAAATACACTTTTGTTATTAACCCCAGCAGGGGATAAATTTCCATTGGCAAACGAAAAAAGAGTTGACTGAAAGTTGGTATATAATTGTGAAGCTGTTCAAAGACAGAATTTGAACATAACTCTCAGAGCAAAATTTCTTGCTTTAACAAGAACATACAGCATGAATATGCTGTCAAGATGGAAGCAAAGAAAAGCTGAGACAGAGAGAACATCATTCAAATTTTCAGCACCACACAGATTGCAAAGTACAGCATAAAGGTCTAAATTAAATCTCTCGGGCCAAATTAAGACTTTTTTAATATCAGATATGTATGTTGAGTACTCAGGTACCATTCTAATGAAGTATTACCTTTCAACAACATAACCAGTATACCATAATTAGTTTTCGCAACTACCCCCAGACAGGAGTTTCAAAGGTCCATTAATTTTCCCGAGAAATAAAACTTCATTATTAGTAGTAATATTTACTCTATGTTTAGTAGATGTTAAGAGAATCTTCATTTTCTCAAATCCAAAGAAATCCTATGGCAAATAAAAACATAAGTACGTCTACAAATGATAGCATGCCTGCAACAGCTGCTCAATGAGGATTTCAATGTTTACTTCAATAGACAAGGTATTAGGGTTTTAAGTTCACAGAACCTCCTTTTTGACCAGGCAGTGGCAGCCTCTCATACTAACACAGCCTGCCTGTTAAATTGTGCTAAATTCCCGAGGAAACTTGTCAATATTAAGAGACATTCCATTCTAATTAGGCTTGTTTGTAGCAGTATTTGAATACGATACAGCTATCTGTGTGTTTTGAAATTTGGAATGAAATGTTTTCTTGTAGCTAAGACCTTGTCTACAGTTTCAACCCAAAGCATTTTTTTCCAGTCAAGTTGTAAAAACACTGAAAACAGGGAATTACAATTAAAAATGTAACTTAAAAAAATAAGCCAAAATTATTTTCTCCTAGTTTGATTGGAATACTCACAAACAACTAATGACAAATATTACCGTATGTTTACTGTGCTTGCCATTGCAGATGCACCAACACAAACTAGAATCCAGGTGATTTTGTGGTCTTTAAGACTCACCCAAACACTGTGGGCCAAAATTTAGAGCTGGACTCCAGATACATACTGTAATGAGTGGGAAGAACAAAGAAGCTCTGGGACTAAGTTAAACAACATTACACAGTTGTTTCATCTTGCTGGTGTCCAAGCAAACTTGGTTTTATAAAGGAAAAGTTGCTGAAATCAGACATGTAGTATTCCCTAATATCTACCTTAATCAAGAGATTATATCATGAGTTCCTTCCTTTTCCATTTGCAGTGGCTTTACATGGCTGTGGCAATTTCAGCAATTACTTACTAAAAAAAAGTGCACCATTAGAACATTGTATTTTTACTTTTTGTTGCAATAAAGCATCTGAAAACAAGGAAAAACATTAACACAAGCTGAGCAGCCACTGCCTTTTCGGACAACATATCCTTTGCAAATCACAGTTTGGAACTCATAAGTACTAGTGATTTTTAAAAATCATCAAAGAATACACAACATGTACAACACTACACTGGCAGAAATAAATCATACTTTGTAAGTAGGACAATGGGATCACTAAACAGTGAATAAAATCATTCTAAATAAGGTTACCAAAAGGTGCAGAACTCCACACTGAAAAATGATAGGACATAATTATTCATCAGCTGCTTGTTATTCCAAGTTATTTGCAATTGAGGATTTGGAATAAATCATAGCATATAGTTAGTTCCCAACATACAGTTACATGGCATTCTCAGCATTACCTATTTAGTGCTTCAGTGAAATAAACCTCAGTAAAAATGCTTGTCTGTGTTATGAAAGCCAAAAGAATTGTGAAATGTGTTGGCAATTTTAATGCTACCAACATTTTCTCACTAGGTACTGACTGAGATACATAATTTCAGCCTGATGACTGAAAAGCTTTAGAGAGTGAACATTCAGCCACAGTATAGAACTGTGACTCTACATTGTTGAAAGCATACATTTCACCTCTGCACAGACACTGCACCTCTGCACTTGTTCTAATTTATTCTCCTTCCAGGATCTTTTCCAGCTTCACAAACATCTGCACTGAGAATGCAGCACACCAAAGTGCTGAAGCTAGAAGGTAGATGTCATGTCATAGTTTAACCCCAGCAAGCAACTAAGCACCACGCATCCTGGTGGGATGGGGAGGGCAATTGAAAACAAGAAAAACTCATGGATTGAGATAAGAACAGTTTAGTAATTGAAATAATAATAATTAAAAAATAGTAATGAAAAGGAAGATAACAAAAAGAGAGTGAAATAAGACTCTGGAAAGACCAGTGGTGCACAATACAATTGCTCACCACCTTCTAATCAATGCTCAGACACTCCCTGAGCAGTGATCCTCCCCTCCTGGCACGTTTCTCCCAGTTTATATACTGGGCATGATGTCATATGTCATGGGATACTCCTTTGGCCAGTTTGAATCAGCTATCCTGGCTGTGTTCCCTCCCAACTTCTTGTGCCTCTCCAGCGTTCTCAATGTCAGGGCATGAGAAGCTGAAAAAATCTTTGACTTAGCATAAACACTACTTAGCAACAGCTAAGACATCAGTGTGTTATTAACATTATTCTCACACTAAATCCAAAACACAGCACTCCATCAGCTACTAGGAACAAAAATAATTCTATTCCAGCTGAAACCAGGACCGTAGACTAGCAAGGACTCCCATCTGTAGCAATGGCTTTTACCATCAGAAAACATTTGCTTTTCCTGGCTGAAGTTGGTTTTATTTTAACATTAGAAAGATGAACAAGTCTCAAGTTTCTTGGCAATATGTTGAAAAGTATATGCACTCTTCCAGGCAGTCTCACTGTGTTAAAGTGGATGTATACATGCTAAGTACCCCAACAGCTACATTCCTTTTGAGCTTTTGCATGCAACAGGACACTCAAATCTACAGCCAAACCTGGCCTTGGCCAGTAACCCAGGAAGACAGATTGTTTGCTGCAAAAATCTGCTAGCCTGGGCTAAAATGCTGCCAGCTATGGTGTAATGTCTTTCTGGGAGAAGTGATGTATTCCTTCAGTCTGCTTGCAAATACTTACAGAACTTGATATGAGATCTAAGTAGGTTTGTGTACTGAAGAGATCCTTTCCCACTGGTAGAAATTCTCCTTTTTCCTCATTTAATCCACCAAATATCATAGAATCACAGAACCATAGACTCATAGAATCATTATGGTTGGAAAGGACCACCAGGATCATCAAGTCCAACCTTCGTCTTAATATCTCTCTAGCCACTAGACCACAGCCTCAAGTGCTACATCTACTCATTTTTTAAACACCTCCAGGGATGCTGACTCCACCACCACCCTGGGCAGCCTGTTCCAGTGCACAGCCACTCTCTCAGTAAAGAATTTCTTCCTAATATCTAAACCTTCCCTGATGCAACTTGAGGCCATTTCAGAATCTAGCTCTAGGTCGTTAAAAACCAAGCATCTTCAAGACAACTTTTTTTCCTGGCAGCAGACTAATATTGGGCAGTTAGCAGCAGAACCCAAAACCGGTATCTACAGTGTAATTATAGAATTTTGTGTATGTGAAATATCACCAACAAATTCCACATTTTTTCCTGAACATGTAAATATCTTCCCATAAAATGAAATATTTAAGAATGGATTAATACTTAACACTTACCTATATTCACTTTTTCTTTTTTTTAAAGACCAGGGTCTCCCCATGCATTTCATTGTAAAGGCCAGAGTAAAGATATTTCTTTGCAGAGCTACACATGTGTAACTGGCAAGTAAAAAGAGGAAGAAATAAGTAAATGGGACATACCCCACCTTTATCATTTCCAAACAGAAGTTTTATTGATTTTAAACCAGAATAACAGGTTGGGTTTTTGTTATGAAAATGCTTAAACTCCTAGTACTTTCTGCATTTCTCATAAGCAGAACACAGAACAACGCTGCAGTTCTTTCTAGTCAAACAGAAGGGTCAGGTAGATAGTGAATCCCTGTGCCAGTGTGGTAACAGTGCCAACTCATAGCTAAGCATTTTTAGGTGGGATTATTAGTGAAAGTTAATGTTGTTCTATAGTTATTGAACAGCTTTTTTTAACATGTGAAAAGTTATCATTCATGACTAGTACTTGGCTCCTTTCTAAGTGTGTAAGAGTTGCCATATCGTGCCATTGAACAGCCAGTGAAGCTCGATAAAGAGAAATAACAAAAGGATAAAAGGAAAATAGAAAGGAAATGTAAAAGACTGGATCCATGACATATCAAAAGTCTTGTTAATTGTAAAAAAAATGGAAATACATTTTCAGAAGTGTTTAAAAGACATGGGTCAAATCAAAGTAATTTCTGAAAGAAGCATATTAAGGAAATTTCTCAGGACAGATTTTTACTAATAAACTATTGAATTTACACATTTTGAAATAAAAGAAACAGTAGAGTCACCTACTTCTTCTTCCCTCCTTTAACCTGCTAAGAGAACTTTAAAAAAGCACAAAGTACTCCTTACTAAAGTAAAATGCAATATTTGTGAAGTGCATAGTCCCACTACTACCCTTATTTAAGTTTTGAGACTTGAAGATTGCATTTGCTTAAACAATGAGTGAAACTTTCTAATATAATGAGAGTTGAAGAGGATTTTGTAACCCTAAAGCTAAAGACAAGGAAACTAACTTTTAAAATGGTCAAGTGACCAAGCCCTTGGTATGACTCTGCAGAGGAGTGCAAGCAGTTTTTCCGACAACGAAAGCACCAAGATCTTGTTATACACCAAGATCTTTACAGTTTGTCTTTAAATCTTTTTTACTCTTCCCTATTTTTATAGTAAACCCTATGAACTCAGGGAGTCTGATTGCAATGAATATTGAAAACTGTCTGAAAATCACATTTAAATAACAGGTCAGTTTTTGTCACACATGAGTCACCTTTGTTACCTGTGTCACCAGGAATTTACACATCTTTCACACACCTGAAGCACAATACATCAGACTTCTATTCATATGTGGTATCTTCTAATGCAAATCTGTCTTCAGTGTAAAACGAAGGCTTCTGTGCTGTAGGTGGAAGGAAGGGTGAAAAACACTCTACCAACAGATAGCCATCTGGCAGATTCTCTTTCTCTCTCTGCTATCTCCATGTGATTTTTAGCACTTTACAAAATGTCATTAAGCAAACAGAGAAGACCACAAGCAAACCTCTAGTTTCACAAAATCATGTTTTATAAACTGTTGAGAAACACTGACATGTAATGAAACCCTATTCCCTATATGTTTTCCTCTTTGTAAATGATTTGCTTCCCTCAGTTCATGTATAAATAAACAGAATGTGCCTGTATATTTGCTGGGGTTTTGGTTTTGTTTGGGTTATTTTTTTCCTTTGGTCATCATAATCAAGGACTATTACAGCAATAGATCTTATCTCTAGAATGGCAGTCCCCTTGCACCTTCAGTTCAGATTTTTGTTTATGCTTGGCTGCAATTGTGGCTGTTTCTGATAGTTTTAGGTCAGCCATGACAGACTATGGGTGACACTAAATAAACAAGCTGGGAGTCTGGGACCAGGAAGGAATGATACTGCTGCTGAGAGTTTGACTTTCTCTGGTTAATCAACATTTTTATTCAGAACAACTCACCATGTAAAGTAACTGTTTGTCTGACTACACATACTACACTGTAAGGTTTAAAGAAAAAAGTTTTTAAAAACCACCACACATCACACAGCAAGCAGAAAGAACAAATCCTGCTCAGTCTTGTTTTGCATTATAGTAAGCAACAGAGATTTGTTTGTTTGCTTACTTTATGTTCAACCATTTCTTCCTGCCTCCTGCCTTCCTCCTCTTGGTTAAATTCCATCAGAGTAAGTTGATCTGAGCAGAGTCTGGCATGGAGTAGATAGGACACTTCCTTACAGCCTGCTCAAGGCGGATAAAAAATTCAATGACTAATTTACTAACTATATTTATGAAAGAAAATTTTATTAATTTCTTAAAACTCCTGTTTCTAACGTCACATCATTATGTCGGTGTCTAAATTCTGTTTTCATTTATTTTTTTTAACTGTATCACTTACCCCTATGCTCATGAAGTAAACCTTTAAAAATGTGTGCCCTAAGGCTAAAATGCCAAAGTAATAACAATAAAACCTTATTTTTATGCATTTATTTTTAAATTTCATTAATTTTAATTCAGCCTTGTGACTAGGAAGAATACAAGAACAAACTCTTTTAAAGCCTGAGATTGGTGATGCTACCTACATAGGAATGTTACAGAGCCACCAAACCGAGCACCCAAGTGCCTGGCTTTCAGATGTATCTGAGTAGAATAAATACATTATATATTCTAATTTTCAATATGGTGTTTTTATTGCATATCTGTATAATAAAGATTCTTCAAAATGAAGAGGTAATGTAAATTACAAGGATAATAAATTATTTTCATGTAAACTTCCACTTGTTTTAATTTGTTCCTGAAAGTGAATAGCAGCTAAAAGTCAACCACTGGCCTACCCAGGGGTAAACAGTGTCTCAGTGCAGTTCCTAGTGCCCAAACACTCCTTTCAGAAAACAAAACAAAACATCACAAAATCCATCTTCTTGCAAAAGCCCCTCAGAGAAGTGAATGCTTAGAAGACCAGCTGTACCTGTACTTCCACAGAGGTGGACTTTCCCCATGCAACATCTAGTAGCTACCTAAACTAAACACACATGTGTATGAAAATACCAGTGTGAGTATGATTTTCTTGAGCTACACTATGCCTCCTGCCAGAGTCTATCCTGATCTCTCTGAAAACAAACTAGCAGGTTCAATGTGTTCAAGTTTAACATTGCCTAAGGTTATTTTATTTTTAAATTGCTTCTAGACCCACCAAAATCATCTCAGCTAAGACTATGGCAACCCAAGCCTTTCAATTCAAACCTTTGCCAACACTACTATGGTTTAATTAGCTGCACATTTGCCTCCTGGCCAGATCCAATAAATATGCATGTATTGGCACAGCTGCATCTCAGCATGCATACTTAAATTAAAAATGTTTCCTTTGATGCTCTGGCAATCTTGGCACTCATTCACTTTGCCAGAAGCTGCATCAAATCACAAAATACTTGTCCAGTCATCATCACAATGTACAATCATGAAAACGTGCTACCAGATTAGCTTCTCACATTGCATGTGTACTAACCTCAATTCATTCAGCTTACTCTGCAGTTACAGAGAAGGATGCTCCCATGCTCCTCATGAATGAAAGGTATTCCCATATGCCAAATAAGTTGAATTTGGTCAAAACCCCACAAGTATATAGATATTAATTGCACTAATTCATACCTACAGTGCTATTTTCATAACTACAGCTGCATTTTAAATTTAAAATTTACAGAATGAATTGTTTTGTTTTCTCAACTTGATCTTGGCAGTTTTATGGAACAGTGACCTTGGTCGTCACTGATGATTAGTTACTATCTATCTTTACCAAAAGAAGGAAAATTTGAATGTTATACAGACTTCCTAAAGGACACACTGATAGGCTGAGAAAGAGTACACATATTTTCTCACTATTGACCTCTCCATGCTAAACTTCATTCTAGTCAAAGGAGCAGAGGAGGGAATACCTATAGACAGACATGTATATTTGTTGGACCAATAAGAGTTTCAAGCAACTTGAAATGCTTGGAAGAACAGAAGCCATGGAGGTAGGACCCATGTTCCTATTTCACTAATATCCTGACCCACAGATTATTATCATCAAAGAAAAGACCGACTTCGGTATCCAATGGATCAAATGGTTCTTTATCATGTTCTTTTTTTAGACAGTAAGTTGATAAATACACATTCTCCATTTAAAAAAAAAAAAAAAAATATTTTTGATAACTATTCAGATTTACCTCCATAGTACCTCTATAGTACCAGATGGTTAAAGATATGGTTCTTAAAAATATAGATTTACAGAAATGCCTCAGCAATTGAGATGCATTGCACCCAGGAGAATCAGAATTTTCACTTCACATAAGGCATAAGTTAATGTCCCCTGAGAAGCTTGTCAGAACACACCCTTTGTGTGAAATGCCAGAATCACCAAAGTCTATGGCAAAATTTATGTTCACTTTACTGGACCAGAATGTCAAAGCATTGTTAAATTCCATGCACCAGACCATAAGATTTTAGAAAACATCAGCTTTTACTGAATGATCTGCAGCAATGTAAACAAAGATGGAAAGAATAATGTCAGTTGAAATACAAATATCACATCTCTATTTTGGTATAGAAAGCATCCTAGATTAAAAGCACATATTTATTCATCTGCTTATGAAAATGAATATAGAGAATCATAGTCAAATAAGCGCTGCTGTGTTGTGAAATCAGAAAGGCCAGTACTGGCAACAGAAACCGTACTCTGCTTTAAAGCAGTGATAATTACCAGTCCATGACATCCATTGGATCACTGAAAGAAGGCAAGACTTCTCATTGTGATAGTTTTTTATTGCACATTAAGAAATGGCCAGATGGTTCTGTGACAGCTTCTTTCCTTGCTTTGCTGGACTTCTGTATTAAACAACATGTCTAGGAATCGCACAGTGTGTGTGGGTGGTAAGGGGTGAGTTGAGGAATATTAGGGAAAATTATCAGATCAGGTGTTGCACTGGAATTCAAAGCACTTTCTTCTCTTCCTAATGAGAGTCGCTGGGAATTCAGAACATCTTTGCTATAAATGAATGGTTATGTTTCAAGTCTACAGTGGAAATCCACCAGCTGAAAAATCCTCACAATATTTGCTATCAGAAATCGTATATAGTAACCAGGTAAACAGTCATCCTTTCTGTAGGTGGTTCAGGTGTCCTGTTATTCCTTCTGAAGTCTGCAGGGGTGGTTTGGTCTGTGATTATTCTGTTGGAAAAGGAAGAATTTAATTCCTCCTTTCTTTCACCCGCATCTAGTGTGAGCTATTTAGGAAAGATCTTCGCAGGGCAAATACAGCTCATATCTCACTGCACCTTAAAACAGTTTCTTTCTGCCATCATGGCTTTCTTGAAATTAGGATTTGTGTTAATATTTTCAGAATTTTATTTTTCTTACAAACTTCTTCATTCTACAGAATGCACAAGATTCTCTTCCACAAACATTTGCATATCAGCACATCAAGATACTTTTTCTAAACAAAACAGGGGCCGAATGGCTGATTCTGCCATCAAAAGTGCTTTAAGTTTCTTTTTTATAGAAATATCAAATGTAGACAAATAAAATCGTTACAATGAGATTCATCATCATGCTTATCAGGAATTCTACTTGCAGACTGGGGAAAAAAATCTTTATTGAAACCATTAGCTGTTTGTGTCTTTTTTTAAGCAGAACATAAGCAGAAGAGAGAAATAAAATCTTTCATTTCATAGGAGAATTCTCAACCTAACAAAAACAGTCTCAGACCTCATACTTATTTTATGAATCAAGACCTACTAAGGTAAAACCAGAACAAAGAAATGTTTATTGGTCACCATATTTGTTAGAAATTAGAATCAAGTTTTGTTGAAATACATTGTAAAAAAAATCTGCTGTAGCACTGTGAAAATATAACCTCTATTAAGTCACCTGTTTTTGAAATCTTGGGTTTAAAATGAATGGTTTGCTGTACTCTTAAACATCACCACTTTGAAAGTTAAAAGTCCACTTCAGAGAAAATCTTGTCAATTCTGAAGTTTCTCCTAAACATTAAAAGCTATTCTGAGGAAGAAAAAGATGCATTCATGTAATGGCTGGAATATTATTTTCTAAGAAACACAGTTGAATTAGTGACTAAAGACTGAACCTGACTTTTCAATGTAGTTAGAAGTTAGAAGTACCAATGCAGTCTTCCATGTAATAGGAGTATTTCATGAGGTTTAAATGTGCTGCATGTAACTGTAAACCTAAAATTTACATGTTAAATGTATAGTGTGGTGAAATACTGAATTATGCTAGTGGAAAAATAAACTACCAGCTTCAAGGGAAACACCAGGATTGCATGGCTTTTTTTCTGCTCCAAATTTGAACAAAATTCCCAAATTTTAAAATTCGTATGGAAAAGAAAATTTCCAATCAGGATCATTAAGATATTTTGTTACGATATTTTTTTCTCATTAATACAAAAGCAATGTAAATTCTAGACAACTAAATTCTCAACAATATTTTCTCTAATATAGAGTAAACTTTAAATGGATGAATATTTTAAAATAAATTGTTTTAAATAAAATAGTGAAAGAGAAAAATGCTGGCTTCCTCTCAAGAAAACTTATGTGAAAGAGGTATATTCCTCTGAAATTACTTGAAATGAGTTGAACTGCATTTTCTGATGGAAAACTTCCACAGAAAATTTTTCACCCAAGACTACAACAGTTACTTTCTCTGAACCACTCTTTCCATGTTTGTATTGATTTCACTTGTTTGTTTTTTGTTCCTGAAACTACAAAATAATAAAAGTAATCATGCATTCTTCAGGAATCCTCAGGAGGGTATTAAATTAAACTGACAGCACTGATACTGCTATTCATGTTGAAATAATTAGCAATTCCAAGACTATTAATGGTGTATTGTATCACTATTTTAAACTGGGTAGGATGAAAGTAAAAGCCTTTTGGTGACTTTTGCTCCTACTAAAATTTAATTAGCCTTACTTGACGACCTCATGTTTTATGTAAGAGTACACTCCAAAATGACCTCATAACTGGCTACTAATATAAAGTCTTCCTTTTTTCTAAAAAGTATCATAGCATAAAAGATATTTTTAAACTACTTTTGTAAAGTATTTTTATAATTGCTAACATTATACATTTCAGTGTTACCTGTGGGACCAACTGACTTTGAATTTAATTGAAGCAAGTATGCCTCACTTTGACAAGGTCACTTTTTAAATGGTAGCATTGTAGAGGATTTTTGATTTTTCCTTTCTGAACTAGCTTTAACCTGTAAAATCATTGATAAAGAATTATATCTTTGTCACCAAATACTAGTAAAGATTAAAAGTGAAAATGCTACCATTAATGGACATAAAATTTATGGATTATGATGATTTGCACTAAATCTAAAAGGCTGTACCTCATTAGTGAAAAAATGTAGCTATGGCAAATGACGATCAGTTTCCAGAAGCTCCTTAATATGAAGTGTTTAATTCTTCACATTTAGACCCATAGGGTCAAAATGACTCCTGATTTGACTGTAATCAGAATAGTTGAATGCATGCTGTTGGTTTACCTTCATAAAAGAAGCAGGGGAAACAAATCAGATTAAAAGCTCTAATTAAACAATTTGAATATCAAAATAAAGATATAAGACAAGTATAAGAGTTAATAACTAGGTGCTGAAACCAGAAAGTCTCAAGAAGGAAATGAGAAGCATATTTTCAGCAATAAAGCTTTTGGCTGTTCAAACGTATTATGAAGGATTAAATGAATTTTCATCACCTCAAACAAATATTGCCAAAATCCATCTGACAAAAGCACAGCATCTGTGGGAAGTATCTTACAGTCTAAGAAATTAGGAAAATAAAGCATTTTACATTAATATAAATGGCTCATTCTAAAAGCTCGTTTTGGAATGTAATCTGAACAACCCCTCCATCTGATACATAAGTGGAAGCTCAAAGGTGTTTCAAAAATTTTGCATTCATTTTTTCATAGCTCTATCTTTTTACATTACTTCTTTTGTTCATTTTGGCATTAAAAAAGCTAAAGGATAAAGAACAAATGAAAAAGACTGGAAAAAAATAAATCAAATTGAAAACTGCAGGGAAATATTCTGGATAAAATTACTTTTCTGAATGAGATTTTTAACAGAATTTGAAAATAGAATGGTAATTCAGAATTCCAGTGCATGACAAACACAGAAACAAAGTTGTTAGCTATTTTACTGGAAGAAACATCCTGGAGATATTTTAACCCCTTGGTGTTTTCTTAAAGTCAAAGAAAGTTTCTTATATTTTCCTTTCTGATGAGCTTATTTCACTTCATCAATGGAAATGGAAATACAGTTTCTGAAAACATGCAAATACCTATTATTTTTCCGGTTCTTGCATACAAAAATGGAAGAGCAACAAGGCAAACAATACCATCAACAACAAAAAACCTCAGGCTTTAAACATCTCTCAGTGTCATTTTTCATTCTTTCTAGGAGCACAAGTCACATACATTTCAGTATATCTCCTCTTCCACACATTTAAATCAGAGGAAGTATGACTAATTTTTTAACTTAAGGAATTTTCAGTTGGAGGGTTGGAAATAGCAGCTATCAGATATTCAAAACTTCCTCAGGCACAATTTTTAACACTGGAATTTGTATTATGTTTAGCACATCTCTGCATGTTTCTGATGCATGCACACATTTGTCAACAGGTCAGGAAACTTTCAAGGCAAACAAACCAGAGGACATAACTATGTGTTATTGACACATATTGCAAACTGTTAAACAAATTCCAGAATGCGACTTTTGTATTCATGAATCTTTGAGTCATATTTTCATAGATAAAACAACAGTATCTGGTATTTTTTGTGCATTGGTATATGTTTTTGGGCTAGAGCCCATTAGTGTGGATACAAATATCTGTTTTGCCCTGGACAAAGCTCTGGTGTGCATTGATACTCCTCCTGAGTAAAATTTGCAAGTCAATGTTTGCCTTATCTCTATGGGATGACTGTAACGACCAGAGCATATGCTGTGAAATATTGTCTACAGACATTTTCTTTTAGAATAAGCAAATGTGGTTTTTTTATTTTTTCCAAAACTGCCCAAAGGCATGTAAATATTTTTTAAGAGAAAAACAACATAATAAACCTAAATATTCCCACAATGAGCTATACAGAAAAAGGAGTCTCAAACTTTCCAAAGTATCTTAATGAGGGTTAAAGGTCACTGCTAAATAAAACTGAGAAACAGAAAGGACCAGGATCCTGTTTCCATTTTAATGTGCCTCGTGTTTATGTTTTGCTGTCGGCAGGGGAAAGGCTGAAACAATTCCACTTACAAGGAGGTTACAAACAGGCTGAATATTGCAGCTGGCTGGAAGAAAAAGTTTGTGCTCCACAGGGCTGAGGTGAATGCGAGTTCATACAGAGCAGACACATGTTAAGCACAGGGCTTATAGCTGACATTTCTGTGCAAATCCTTTCTTTAAAATTACAATTATTTAGGCTATGGACTTCATTCCAATTCCTTCAAAATTGTGTTTCGCAGACCCAAACCAATAACACTGATCTTTAATTTTAATTTCTTCATCACAATTAAAACTTAATTTTAATGGAAAAATGTTCAATTCTAAAGATGTGTTGTGCCTGCTATTAGCATAATATTAAACAGAGGAAGATCTTAAATTCAAAGATCCCTGGAATAGGAAACAATTGCTAATGCTACTCATCAAAGCAATATAGTGAACCCTAACTTTTATTTAATCAGTTCTGAATTCTGAGTCCTAAAAAAGCCTGCTACTTTTCTGAATTTTATTTTAGTGGCTTGAAACCAGTGTTATGATTCTGAGGAATTCTTGTCTTCTTAAAAATGTATGTACTGCTCTGCTAAGCATGTTCTGTTCTTATTCTCCATCCACCCCAATGCATGGGTAACTGAAAGAAAGTGTTGCATGCTAAATTGTCAAAGTCTGTCTTTAATCAAAGTGTTCACCTTAAAACCTGTAAAAACCACCAACATTTCTTATGTGGAACATAAGATGCTTTGGGATACTAGTTCTCAGTAAAGAATAGTTATTGGCTGAGACATGGATAAATTAGTTGGAACTCAGATTCTACACTGGTGGCCACCCTCAGTGGTGAAACTCCAGATATTCTGGTGAAACACGTAACAATAATTAGATCATTTGACAAGACAGTTACATACTCTTCAGGTGAGAACAGCACAGACTTACCTGAACTGACTGATACACATAAACAATAGAAGAAATTTCAGTGAATGCTTTTCCATAGCCAGAAGATCTAAAATGGGTTTCTAAGTAGAAGAGGTAAAATACACCACCACCCAACTGTAATTCTTATAGTTGTGACTCTGGAAAGCCCATATCCCCGAATGTTCCGTAACTACTTGTTTATTAGTCCTAGTTAATGAACCAAATGTACTCCTTATGAAGGATAGTGTAAAACTCTGTTTATTCATGCAGGTTATCATCTTCAAAGCTTACCAGATAAAATAGCTTTGAATTTAGGAAATAACATTTTACTGGATAGAGGTTGCTCTACCAACCATGAAAACTTAAACCTCAGTAGCAGTATTATTGTCACAATCACAAATGATTATATATGAGAAAGGTATTAATCAAGGGATACCTATGCCACGTAGTTTATTTCTCATTACATTACTGAATCACACTAAGTAGTTTGTGGGAACTTTGGAACACTAATTTGCAATCAAGACTCTCCTTTAAATTCTTTTACTGCTAGACTGTTGGTGAAATTAATGTCAGTTGTACTGCACTTGGTATTGTGAAGCCATCCTGAGAGAAACAAAGATGCAACTACCTTGTCTGATATAAAAATAAATTAACTCATATAACACAGAAAAAAAATTTCACTAGACCAGCAGATAAATAAGCCACCAGGATTTTGATTCATACAGAGATTGGGTGCCACAGTATAAGAAGGACATTGAGGTGCTGGAGAGGGTCCAGAGAAGGGCAACAAAGCTGGTGAGGGGTCTGGAGGATACATAGTATGAGGAGCGCCTGAGGGAACTGGGATTGTTTAGTTTGGAGAAGAGGAGGCAAAGAGGAGACCTCATTTCTCTCTGCGACTATCTAAAATGAAGTGGTAGTAAGGTTGGTGCTGGTCTCTTCTCCCAGGTAACTAATGATAGGATGAGAAGTAATGGCCTCAAGTTGTGCCAGGGAAGGTTTAGACTGGATATCAGGAAGAAGTTCTTTACTGAAAGAGTGGTTAGACATTGGAACAGGCTGCCCAGGAAAGTGGTGGAGTTAACATCCCTGGAGGTGTTAAAAAAAATGGGTAGGTGTGGTGCTTTGAGACGTGGTCTAGGGGTTAGGGAGACGTCTGATGAAAGTTCTATTAGATTATTCTAGAGATATTTTCCAACCTAAATGATTCTGTGATTCTGTGGGATGACAGACTCAGGCAACACCTATTTCCATTAGAAGGTACGCCTGTTCTTGGTACCTTGTTTCTGTGTCACCTAGCCTGAATTTAAGTTGGTGCATTCTTCTAACTTCTGTACTTCCATTTTCCAGGATAGACAAGTGTCTACTCTAAACAGAATGTAAAGTAACTTTTCAGTCTAACAGATTGTCAGAGCCCAGAGCACACACCCCTAGGAGTTTAACTTTGTGCACTCAAGGCCAGCTCTGTGAAAGGAGAGATATGTCTGAGAAGTCTCAGCTGGCCTTGGAGATCTTTGAGAAAAAGCTGGGAGAAGCTGTAACAGGAGTTCCTATGTCCTTTGTTTGGGAGATTGTTTTAAGCAAAGGTTGTCATGCTTGGCTCATGACAGGGCTGCCTTGCAGCTATTGATCTGGACCCTATGGATCTGGATTCTGATGCAGACCCATGGACTGACTTCCTGGCCAGATCATGGACATGCCTCATTACAGTAGACTTGTCTGGAGACCTAGACTCTTGTCTGAGCCTGCTTACTATCCCTGCCCTGTTTGCCTCACTCTGGTGCTGGTGCTTCACTGACAAGAATCCTTGTCAGTGACTCCACTGCCTCTGCTGGCCTTGTTATCATGCTGGGCTGCTGGCCACCCTCCTTTAGGGAGCAGCACCTGCCCTTGGTACTCCCTAACACACATGTCCTTAAACAGAAGTATAGGTTTTTTTCTTAAATCCAGGAATAATGGCTCAAAAAAGAAAATAAAAAGGCCCATTCAGGTCATGAATAGATTGCATATGATACTTTAAATCTAAACACTTTTAAATCTAAATCTCTTTTCCAGTCATCTTTTTGAGATGCAATAAGAATGATCAGCATCTGCAGTGCTTAAATTTGATCAAAACTTAACATCTCCACTGAATATAATTTGTGAACAAAATGACAGGTCAAAATGACTCATTAGTAATTTTTTTTTTCACTGGTAAATCTTGAGCTAATGAAAATCTTTTGCTGCAGTGTCCATCTGAGAAAGAGTAAATAGTTCCAGACAGCCTTAGGAACTTTTAAAACCAGAATGAGTAACTCAGTGATGCTTTATATCAAAGGAGAGTGAAACTCCACTTAAGAGATGAAACATTTTTATAATCTTCTGGCCAGGCTGCCTCAGCTCTTTTTAGGCATTTGCACATAGTAAATAGAGATGCCTCACTACAGGTCTTTAAGAATTTTCAGGCAACTCAGATTAAACAGATCGTTCCATTACCTTGAACTAATGGAAGGAATTAGAAATAAATAATTACATTTCAAAATGTGGATTTGGCACTGGAAACATATTCACTCAGATACAAAATTATGTAGACAGGATATGCAAATGAAAAGTTTGAGTCATATTTACACCATCAAGTTATATCTGACTACGCATCTGTATTAGCTTTTTGAGAGGGCACACTCAAGAGTAGCTTTGCAGTTTGTTCAAACATCAAGTCCAAGCTCAGTGCATTGTATGGTGCTGGTATCTCTATGTTGTGTTTAATATACCATCAAATACCATTCTGAAAGGCTGCCTGCAGTGTCAGCTCTTGTCAAAGACAGAGAATAATGTAGACATATTCAGTGACACACTTATTTCTTTGATGTAAAACTGTCATAGCCACAGATTTCAACAAATCTTTGACATTAAACCCAATCCAGGAACTTCCCAGTGTTGTTTCTGGTATCCCATTTTGTGGTGCTCAGATGTTCACCACCAAATCCTGTGAACACCCTGGAGATAATTTCTCTTTTCTTCATCAAACACACCATTCTTTGTCCCATGGTTTTCACAGTTCTCAATAAAAAAGAGAAAAAAATACCCTTTGAACCACGTTCTAAACTCCTGAAGGAATAGCTAACAATAGAAGGGACCATAGCCACCACAGGAAAAAAGCACTTCTGCTAGCACTCCTGAAAGTCCCTTTACCATGTACTCCTACTTACTTTGTAATGATTGCATGTTTTCCCTTCGGGCCCACTAAAGTATTTAATTGCAATTACACTCATTTACATAGCAGATGAGGCTAATTGCTGGTATTAGTTACCAAATGTATGCTTGTATTGTGAGGGTAAAAAAATGCCCTACAGAAAAGAAAACGACTATGTCTCTAATTAAGGAGCTATGAGTCAAAGTGAGCTTGTTCAGAGATGTAAATATAGAATCAAGGGCTTTCAGAGTTCTGCAGTGCATGTTATTATACAACTAGTTCCCATATTTCAGAGATAACACTGGCAGACTTCATAGTACAATGAACTATTCTCATTTTCTCAGAATCAGTGATGATGAGCAGCACATAAAAGCTCAGACAGAGAGATTTAGATTTCTAAATTTTTTAATTAGAAATAAATGTGAATGTTATATTAGGAAAGATCTCTGTATATACACTGAACTTACTATTTTAAGTAGTCCTATCACCTATTCTCTTGGGCTAACTCCCAATTTTTTACTTTATTCAGAGCTTAAACTGTTTTGCATCAATGGACTTAATTTTGCATGCAATTATACTCAAGGAATTTTAAGATAATATGCTACTAAAGTGAATGTGAGAAGCATCAGGTCAAGTGGAAAGCCAGATGAATAACAATGCCAGGATTTGGCCCTGAAAAAACATTCCTAATATAAAAATTCTTGTAAGATTTGCATCTATACCTCTGTCTAGATACTGAGAGAAAGGGCTAGTTCCTGATGGTGGAATGAAGATTTGTTAATTTTAGTTAGCTTCAGGAGGTCACAGTGAGAACAGAAGTGTGCCCATCAGTATCCCTTGGACAGGGTTGAAAAGCTCCCCATAAACATTTAAAAATTAACACTTTATCAAACTGTGCCTTAAATTTTTCCTTTTCCTGGAAGTCTACCAAATCTTGACAGCAGTTAAGCTGTGGGTGTGCAGAAGCACTACATACCATATTTACTATTATAATCTTTTAGGTAGTTTCCCATTAGTCCACTATGTTTTGCCTATGCTTGAAACGGAAATTTAGTTTGGGAGTGGGTAGCAGGAAGCATCCTTTTCTTTTTGTTTATGCAATACCTAAAAAGCTAGCAATATGACTGTGCTCATGAAAAGGGTTCCCACATGTTCTGGTAATACAGAGAAATATGAAAATAAATGAACAAGGTGTGTTAAATCAATGTGATTTCCTTCTAGCTTTTCTTGGATTGATATATCAATTTTCCCATCACTAAATCTAGTAGTCATCACTGGTTAGAGACCAGTTTACCAGGTGAATGAGGGTTGTAAACCTCAAGAGACATCACAGAGCCATAACTATCTAGTTTTACAACACTCCATATCTACACCTCAGCTACAGAAAGCACAACACACCGTGGTATTTACAAAAGCAGCATTTCTTTAAATTTTTGCTAATATTAAAATCAATTCAAAGTAATTTCTGAATTTGCCACTTTGTCTCCTGATTGGATTACAAGTTGTTTCTGCCTCCCACAAAAAATAATTGCCACCCCTATGCAAAAATTAATTCTAACCTTAAAAGGGTAAGCTTGATTTTCTGTTGCCTTTCATATCATATCAGGTAAATCCTGTGTAATATATTACCACTCTGATATAGAAAGCTTTTAAGTCACAAAGTGATCATATAACTGAGAATCTATCCCTCCTGCTTTATTAGTTTTGTTATTCCTAGATGCTGCTTTATGCTAGTATTAGATTCATCAGTGTTTGGTTATCTACACAAGCTGTGAGCCACATTATCAGCCGCTCCCTATTTTCTTTCTGAAAAGAAGATTTAAAAAAGTTTTAAACCACCCAAAATACATTCCATGGATGCCAAGGCCTCTCCCTTCTGAGTGCCTATTCTCGTTAAATATATACCTTTGTAGGACTAATCCCAAATGGTTTGATGACAGGGGTCATGCAAGTGTCATTTTTCAAACTTGTGTGAAAATCCATTTCAAGCCATCTTCCCCTCTTATATTTCACCTCATTTCTGGAGCACTCATGAAGCATAATTACTTAGCTAAAGCACAAAATGTAAACAGGACATCCTCTCAGATAGGAGATCCCAACATGTTGAAAAGTATATGCCTTAGTTATTACTCAGTACTGGAAAGTATCCCAAGACTTCCACAAAAAGATACTGTTTCTGTTAATGTGGAATATAAACTTAGTCCTTAACATAAAACCAAACCAAACAACATCTGTCCTTACAGTTTGATTGTTTGTTCCATCCTAGTATAATTATTCTTGCATGACAGCAGCCCCTGCAGGCTATAGCCTTGCTTATTCTACTTTGCCCTGAAAGCATACCCAGCATTAAGAGGTGCGATCACTGCATCACAACTGCTAGTGAACATTCATTTAGAAATGCCTAGTGCTACAGCACAGTGACATTTTTATAACTATCTGGGATTTTTTTAAAAAATAACATTTTGCCAATCTGAGTTGATGGGCAAAATCTGTATTTCCAAAAATCACAGGACTCTGAACAAAGCCCTGGAGCTTCCAAGGGGAAAAGTGGTCAAGGTGGGAGACAGATAAATTTTTCACTCTTCTGGTCCTTTACAGGAATAAGAAGGATTTCTTAGTATGTTTGGTCATTACTTTAAGGCTTATTTGCAGTTTTTCTACCTCACGGCAAAAAAAAATATTAAATGGGTGTAAGAAAATGCTCTAGTCACTACCCCTGCAGATAGTGTGGGACAGTAGAAAGCCAAAATTGTCTAGTCCTGACAGAAGTTACGTATTTTCTGCCACTGTGACCAAAAGGAGTCAAAGCAAGCGCTCCCAAACCTGAAAAACTACTCAAGAAACGAGGGTATACAGCAGAGGAGTGTATATGCCCAATTCTAGTAACTTTTTCAGTATTTTCCATAAACTTAGCACCAAAGCAGTTTAATCCCATTCCTGAAGTGGTATATCCTTGGCTGAGCATCTAACTTCCTCTGGTCTCTGGATCTGCAGAACTCCCCAGGGCTATTTTGTCATAGCCACAAGGCAGTTTCTTTCTCTTGAGAGGTATGTGGTCTGCTTGGAAGATCATCAGGTCGAGTTAGGTTTGAAAACACGCTTTTTAAAGGGCACTTAGTGATACAAGGATGACCATCATCTAATACAATCAGAAACATCTAAGAAGAATAGATATAGACTGTGTCTTGTCTGTACTCGGTGGCATAATTCAAATCCTAACACTGATCACACTAGCCTTTGGTAAAGTTCACATTTAAACACCTGACTGTGGATTAACATTGCTATCTGCTTTTCTGATCATGTAATTGCAAATATTTTCTGCTGCAAACATCAATATGATAGTAGTTGTAGCCCTTTACTATCTTTTTCTGTACTGTTCATGCAGTGTGAAAAGATTGACACCCTTCAGTTTCATGCTAAATACAAAAGTTCATAGCTCATAACATTAGTCTAGTTTTCCAGGGGTAAGTTTGTCTTTTTTTTAACACTATGTGGTTGGTGAAGTGGCTCTTCAAGTAAGGAACTCTTCCCAGTTTGTACAGTATTCTTATTTTGATCTCTCCACACTTTGCGTAATCACAGAAGCTGTGATTTATTATTTTCTTTTAGAGATCACAAAAAGTGTAAGATTTAATGAAGTAAAATACGGTATTTTCAAAAACGAAAAAGAATAATTGTTTTAGGATCTGTAACCTGATCCTAAAGTTTGCTTAAGTTTAAGCAAGAAAAAAAAAGTTCACTGAAACCAGAGCCAGATTCCCATACAGTCTGTGTGCCTGAGAAATTGCTTTAGAGCAGGACAGAGCTTTTGTTCAGGGACCAAATTCTCCCTATAAAAGTACACAATAGAAGACTTGCATCTAAAGACTTATGGCTCCTAGGCAGATTCCTTACAGTCACACTGTTCCTTTAGTAGGAGAGGCACTGGGAACAGAATAGAAGCCACAGCTCATAGTGAACACAGACAATAGCCTCAAGAGGTCTTTGCCAAAATTGTAAGTTCATCACCTATACTTTTTTCCAGCAGTGGCCAAAAAATTATCAATAAATGTTGTTAATTCAATTCCATGCCTTCTGAAAGCAGTGTTGATTGTATCTATAGTTTTACCCTTGTAACAGAAAGAACACTGTTATGAAACCATGTTCCCCCACCTCTGTTTGTCTGTGCCCAAAGCAGATCTTGGGATTTATAGGGCAGATGACCCACAAGCTGTAAATTGTAGCTCATTCACTTCTATATGAGATCTGGTCTTATCCGTTTAACATTGCTATAGTTGCTCTGCGAAGTGGAATGAACAGAAAAACAAAGAGCTAGGAGAAGGTAAAAAGATTTGGCACTGTCACCTTGAAGTTTGTTGGTAGCCTCAGTGTCATGCTTTTTAATGAGGATTTCGTATTCGATCTTTAGAACATGTTGCTTCCCAGTTGTACTATTGCGAGAATCAGCCAAATAGAAACGCTGTTCTATGTATGTTATTAGTAAGGCTACAACCCCTCAAATAAGCTGCTGTTTTAAAGTGCTATCTGTGAAAGAAAGAATAAAATAAAAGAGCAATTTGATTGACTGTTTGTTTTATCAAAGGACATAATAATTTCAAATTTCATGTTTTTAAGTTCTTTACATATCTGTTAAGTCTTCATCAAGGGAATTATCCCTACCACATCTCTACTATGTTTTTGCTATCATTTGCATTCATTGGTTCATCATGAATTGGACACACAGTAAACAGCACTAGTAACATCTGAGTATCTTCTAATTAGAAGGGGAACCATGCTCTTTTTGGGTCTATGCCAAACATCTGAGAGCTGGAAGTGAAAGGAGCTTTCCTTGAGAAGGCCTTCAGCAGCAGAAATCCCTTACAGTTTATACCCCTGAGAGACCAGAAAGTGCTAGCACAGTCCCCTAAAGAGCATAGCACTATGTGTAAAGGGATGTAGACAGGGCAGCCAGAGGACACACTGATTCAGATGTTCCTCTTGCAACTTCCACTTGTAGAACTGTGGAAGTCCCAGTGGTGATTAAACGTGCTTTTCTGTTGTGCATCCCCTCAGGACAGCTGCGGAAACATCCCCTCCCCTCTGTAAAATGAATCTCCTCTGGATAGAGTGGGCGTAGCTGTTTGTACATCTCTTATCATACTAAGGATGTGCTAATATCTTGACCTGCAAACCACAGGACCACCCAAGCCTCTAGCAGCTAAACTGAACTGATTCTGTTATGATTTATGGTGGCAGGTTTCCTCTGCAATATATTCACCCTTGAAGGAGATGAAGAAAACACATACATTTGCCTATTTAAACTAGTAATGGAAGAAGAGGATCAAGTATATTGCAAAAAGCTCTCAAAAATTAGTGTGATAGATACATCAATGCCACAGAAATGATTAGAAGTTCAGTAGATACAATTATTTGTATATTGGAAGATATGGTTATTTGTATATTTTAAGCCAGTTAAAGTGAGTGCAGAAAAAGTCTGGTTTGGCTTTTGCAATTATGTAACATGCTTAGTAACATAGTTCAGTTTTAAATGGAAAAAGGATCTAATCTATTAATAATATAATAACTCTGTCTAGAACAAAGGATATAGAAAAAATAATGAGTTGACTAACCAACTAGCCATGAAGACCTGTTGAAGATTGCCACATTCAAGTGAAACTGGGTAAAAGTAATTCCAGCAGGGGGAGATCAAGACCACTGACTCATGGACCACCTGCCCGGATTATACCACCTCTTCAGAAGAACAAGGAGTATGCATAGTGCTTTACATAGTAAGCAAAGGTATTTTAACCAATCATATAGCTGTATTAGAAAGATGAATATAGTTAAAACTTTGTGTATGAATAACTGGTGGTTTAGGATGTTGGTGTACTGGTTTTGACCTGGCACCCATGACTGTGCTCTCATGAGAAAAAAGAAAATACCTCCACCATGTATGTGTGATTGACGGTTGCTTACCAGGAAAGGGACTCAGTTTTGGGAAAACAATAGCTCAAGGCATAGTCTCCTAGATGCCATACTTAGACAAAGACTGAGGAAGGACACAGAATAATGCATAGTCACTTGATGTGAAAGGAAGATTAAAGATTCAAAAATGGGAAGTAGAGAAAAGGCCACATGTAGAGCCTGGGAAGAAAAATCAGTCCTGGCAAGAAAGGTTTGTCTGTCTAGACTGTATCCCCCTAGTGCAATCTTTCAGACAAGTAAATTTTGTGGAGTTAAAAACCCCTTCCTTGTCAGCCAAGTTTTTTCTCTTTGGAGATCCGTACTGGACTCAGACAAAAACTTTAAGCTTTTGCTGAAAGTATTGACATAACCATGTGAAGACAAAATTGTTGGAGAACCTACTGTGAAAAATATACTACAAAAAAGGCAAAAATTACTTCCCTTTTGCTTTCCCTTTAAACATCCACAGGGTTTCTCTTCACAGCTATGAATATTTCAAAAAGCATCAGAATCACAAACTGTTTTACAAGTCCTGAAAAGTTCTCATCATGTGCAATATTTCTACTTGAATCCAAGGATATAATAAATAAACTGTAACTGCTTGCCAGAAACAATTCAAACCTATAATTTAGGATATTGCTGTAAAATATATGCTCAGAAAGTAAAAAAGCATTTACATCAGAGCTAACAAAAGTTATTTCTCTAAGATCTGGAAGATCACAGTCAGCAGAAAGGAATATGATAAACTGGAGTAACCGATGTCTTCTGATAATTCACAACAATACTCATTACATTGCTTCTTAGTACTGTTTTTTATATACCAGTAGCTGAAAGATACATTTGTGTTCATTATATTATATCTGCAGGAAACCAGAAGGTCTTTCCCTTTAATGGAACAAATTTAGAAGTCAGAAGTCCAAAAAGTCACTCCATATTCCCACTGCCATAGAATATGTGAGAATTCTTAAGATTAATTATGTGATTCTAAAGGGAAATAAAGATTCATAAGGATTTGATATGTACCAAGCAGCATAACTTATGATTGGCCCACTTACGACAAGACCAATGTTAAAAATACACTGGACTAATGTATCATGGGAGCAGGGTTTATAGAACTTTCAAGTTCTCAGAGAGACAGTTAAAGTCAATACAAGCTGCTGGGGTTCAGTTCCCTGAAAATTAGTCACTGATAATGTAAACCTCCATCAGTCACGGATCAATAACTGTTTATCAGGCATTCAATATAAACTATCTTCCAGAAGATCACAAATTTAAACAAAACTGGAACATGTAGGACCCTTTTTTTTCACTTTAAATGTAAACCTTATAACATACATTTTAAACCAATATGAATTTTAATCAGCATGCTTGCAGAAAGCCAGATGCGGCCAGGTGAAAATCTGGATATTTCCAACGAAAGCAGAGAGCAAGTTCCAAAGCAGAAGACAGCTCTTAGAAAAAGCTGTACTGAAAACTTACCATCTTGATTAGACAAAGGGAAATCTCTTCTGTCGGTAGCTTCTAAGAGATGTCCAGGATCAATAGGTCAAAGCACCCTGATACCCTTTATAAGAATACACAACTACAAAAGCTACAACAGCTTTTCCTTTTGGCTGCACCCATTTGCCTGTCTCTCTGAGTACTTGAAACTTTTGTAAACCCTGCTGTCATGGGCTGCATCCAATCCATGTTCAGTATGCATCAAGATTTCTACTCACTATGTCAGTAGTTGGTAAGGTGAAATGGCCAGCCATTTTACTGCCTGGTGTTTGTCTTTGACCTCCACTGAAGAATTATCCACCCTTCCTCAATTCACTTAGAACTGCCTGTGTATAGTAGGAGAAAAAGGCCCAAAGCACATGACGAAGAACTTCAACAGGTGAGCTCTGGCAGATCTTTCTGTGTTGGTGTAAGAGTTTACCTGTAGCTGACTGATCTATCCTTTGCCATAGTTTACAGCCTCTATAGAAGACTCAGTAAAAAGCAATAGGTATCTACAGTTCAGCCTGTGTTCTTCTTAACTATTTTCTCTGGTGGCCATACTGAAGCATGGACGCGTAACTCCTCCACATTTTCAGTTCCTAAACTTTTGCAGAAGCAGAGGCAGGCAGCCAGTGATGATGATAAACAAATTATCATAGCAAGAATGACCAGAGCTTGTCTGACAAAGCCCCAAGATTAAGATCAGTTTCTGTATAATACCAGATACATTTGCTATCTCAGGATTACAGCTGTGTCATGCAGGGGCAAGGAGACAGACATCTGTGATCTAATAGTTGTATTGCCACATTCATTGACTCAATAAAATAAATATAGTTACTGAGAGGGAAAGAGAGGGACAAGAATGGAGAAAGAGAGAGAGATAAACACAGGGAGGGAGAGAGAAAAAGGGAAGGGGAGGGGATGGTGAGTAAAAGAGAGAGGGCATATTGCATGAGGATATATAGTAATGCAATATTATGTAATAGCTTCAGTAAGTTCCCTAGCCAGGAGAGCAGGAATGTTGTGACTGATTTCCTAACTTGACAGTGTTTGAAAAAGGGGAAAATCACATTTTTTCAAAGTGGTCACAGGGTTCTTCTTCATTGCCCTAAGTTATGTGTATACCCATGCATGTATGTAAACTGTAATTTTAAAAACCACTCTGTTCCCCAGTCCATTGGTGGACGGAAGGAAGGAAAGAAATCAGTGGAGAGGAATGTTTAAATAGCTTCTTGTTTTTCACTCACAGGACAGATAGCGTGCAAACTAATGAAAAATAAAACCCTAACTGACATTGTATAGCAGCTGTGTAGAGTGTCAACTATAGGAAGGAATGCGGCCCACTGGATAGACTGTTTTACTAGAAATAAGGAAACTCCAGTTCTTAGCCTGGTTTCCTATTCCCAAAGTGCCTGTATTTTGGTAAAAGAAGTCTCTGTGCCTCCGTTTCTTCATCGGTAGAATAGGAACAATTAGATGTTTTACTTTATGAGAATGACAGAGAGAAATGATGAGAGCTTCATTTTTGTGGGAATGCCCATTGAAAGCACAAAATATTTTCTTAACTAATGAGCAGTCACAGTGTTTATATGAAGAAAACTGGACTCTTTCCCTGCCCTAGACATTTTTTTTTCAGTGACCAGAATTAGTATGTTCTGATACTGTTAATAAGCTTAAGATTTTACTCACAGCTCAAAGCAAATGAGATTCAAAAAGTTCAAGGTACAGCCCTGGAACAAGAAAAGTCCATGAGTAGTTACTCATTTCCTGAGGAAAGCTTTGCATCTTTTTCCAGAAGGTCGAGATTTTCCTTTTTACATATTTTTGTCTGCAAAAATTCCTTTGGTAAGGTGTTTGACTCCTCTTTTTCAAGTTGCTGCGCTGGTACTGTTCTCTTTAGCCTATGTCATAATGTACAAATCTTTTCTGCTTTAAACATAGTTTTACATTTTTTTTCTTTTGTTTTTTCCTCCTAAGTCATTGTCTGGAAGCCCTTGGAGGAGTTCCTATAGTCACTGTGATCACAACTTAGTCTGGGAAGACACAGTTGCCCTTCTACTTAAGATAAGTCAGAACACAAGAAAATTGATGGGATTTATGTCAGTTTCCAAAGGATCTGGGCTAGCTGCAGGGGTTACCTTGATTTTGATCTGTTGCAATTTTTTCAAAACAGAGCAGGAAGAATCTCTCCCATAGCCACTACTTTTTTTCCTATCAGGCCATTATGAAAAAAACCACATTAAATTTTCAGAGTTGTAGTGAAGATAACATTGTACCTCTCTCTCCAGTGCTTTGGAGGCTATCAGCTTTGAAAGGAAGCAAGAGCAAGTTTAAAGTTGCAATTATTGTGTTCAAATACTGACTCTTTGATATACCAGATCTTCTGTTTATCCACTGGATTTGTGAGGGTGGGGAGGAAACATGGCTGTGATATGATTCAAGATGGTAGATGTGAAAGAGTAAGACATTTCCCTGCATTCTCAATTTCTCTGTTTGCTCTGAAAGACTTTATGACTCATTCTCTCTGTGGGATTTACAACTGAATCATGAAATGACACCTGTACTAATGGCATTCTTGCATACTGTGTATCCACTTTCATTAGTATAGCTGTTTCTGTTTATTAATCTGAGGAAACAGTTAATTTCTCCTGAACATAGCAGTTAAGTATGATGAGGTTTAGGGAATTTCTATGCTGTGAAAGATTTGTGCTACAAATTATATCCTTATTAACTAGCTTGCCTAGTATGTTGATGGCACAAATGGACATCGTCTCTTATTATGGTATTAATGATAAAACAGAACAACATAGATGTTCTTAATATTAGCCTGTGAAATAATTCCATCGTATATCATGTTGTCAATATAGACATTTATAGAATATAAATGATACTGGCCATATATGTAACTGTAAAGTACATGTGACGTCAGATGAGTTAATACAAAATAACTGAAGAAAACTTGTTTATTATTGCAGTAGTGGTGGAAGTGATGAAGTGGCACAAATGCAATGTTTATCACACTGTACACATTAAAAGTTATGATTGCACCAGAACATTTCTCAGTTAAATGGTATATGTCGGAGAAAATACTGCACAAACAAAGAAAGGAATACATTTTGTTCTATCATCCTTTTCTCTTTTTTTTCTTCTTTTGAACTAGATCCCCAGTGTAGCCCAGAGGATACTTTATTTATGTCCCTGCAGTTCAGGGTCTACAAACTAATTCATCATGTTCCTGCCTTGCTTCATCTGCTGTAAATGAATGACCTCTCCTGCAACTTTCTGAAGTCTGTTTCCCATTATGTAGATTAATGCAATAAATACGCGTATGTGTGTACATGTGTGTGTGTGAAAACACATTTATGGAGTGCGTTGTGTTATGTTTCACAGCCAGCTTCACCCAGAATCTGTAATTTAGCATTCAGTAACTACAAATGACTCTCCAATACCAATAGTCTATGTTCTATTAAGAGTCATATCCATTTTTTACTTAAATGCTATAAAATAGATGTTAGCTTACACTGTCTTTTGCATACAATAATTCAAATCAGATTTATAGCTTCATGTTACACACATATTCCCACAATTCATATATGATGAAGTTAGAAAATCTGAAATGAAGTAGCAGACCTGGACTGCTTTGGATCTCTAATGATTTGCATTGGAAACCAATTGTATAAAATTGCAAGTCTTTGTATTTTACCTTTGAATGTGTTCAGTCAAAAAGTAAAAAAAGATTAGATGTTTTTGAAAGGGCAAACAAAAGGATTGTGAACCAAATTATGTAAAAATCATTTTCATAATAAAATTAATATTGAGAGACAGTTTAATTACTTTAATTACTTTACTTGCAATTTAATCATATGACCTTTCCTGCAAGCACAGGAAAATTTTGACTAGCACAAATAACCTCTCTCTAACCGAGTGGAATGAGTTGAGTTTGTAAGTATTTAGCACAGAACGGAATATTTGCAGAATCAGTCTCATATTCTGAAGCTGTTTTATTTATTGGCTGGTGAGCAGTATGCTCATCATTTCACACAAACAAGCAAATGGGTTAGATTCCTGCCAGTCTTCAATGTCTTAACAGTTCTAGTTTAAGAAAATTACCAGCAACAACAACAGAAAAATTTCCAAAGAGGGTGTTTCTTAAAAATGTTGGCTTTAGAAGTCTTTCACATCCCTGCTTGGAGCACAGTCATTAGGGTTTTATTCTGTATTTTCCATTTCTGTAAATATTTTCCATACCCAGTTTAAGTCATTTGATGAATAAAGAGCTGGCAGAAATTAATGAATTTATAAGAAAAAATGACAGAGCATGTTAACCAAATTGAGTTAAAGAAATGAAATAAGGACTCCTTAACAATTTCAGCTGCTTATGTCTGGTTGAGAAATTTGGTTCTTTGCTATCAGCTTTGATAAGCACCCTTCCTCACCGATGAGGCTATAAGATGATAAAGTCATTCAATGACTCTCACACCCTTTCCTGCTATTTGTCCAGTGCAGGAAAGTAAGGGTTTTCTTGTCGTGTGGACACAGAGGAAATATCCAGCAACCAAATACTGACCCTTGCATGCAAACAGGTCCATATCCTCTTTCCGCCTGACAACTTCCTTCCTGCCTGCTAGGAACAAATCTACTCTTCATTTTTCCGGAGTTCTTTATACAGGCTACTCAGAAAGCCCTTGGGTAGGGACAAACATTTTATTAATGTAAACTTCACCTAACAGATGGATGCTTAGGGCAGCCAGGTCCAAATTTACAGTGGAGAATTGTTTGTTTCTTTTAACTATAGTGTTGCTGCAGCTGAGTCACTAAATGCTCTGTGCCAGGGACTAACATAAAGAATTTACTGAAATGTTTGTCCTTAGCTTAACAAAGGCATAGGTACATGTCTGACATTTTGTGAAGGCTAAACTTAGGTAAGATAAATCTTATTGGGTCTTTCCATAGCATTTCTCTGTATTACCAAGAAAGCGGAAGCATTTTTCTGGACATGAGATTTTATCTCCTGCCTGACTTCTCTAAAGACAGTCACCAAGACATAAGCTCTCTCCTGAATTATGTTACTGATCAGATAACAAGCAACAAACCAGCCAACAAACAGCTGACAGTTCATAGCAGAGAACCAGTTTCATAGGGCTGTGTCTTGTTTTCTGTGATCACTTATGTTATTTATTCTTCACATGAAATCTTGATTTCAGAATGGAAAAGGAAAGCCCAGGCCATGTTCTGTCTTATTCCTATTGCTCAATTACCTGGGAAATGTCCTGTGGCACTACACAGACTTGTCATTCTGTGCTGTAGGAAGAACCTCAGAAGTCAGTAATTAAGTTCTCAAAAAATTCTCCCTCAGACAGGTGATAAGCCCTTTGCGTGACGGTGATCAGGCTACTTTTCACTTTGTTTACTTAGCTTCAGAATTGTTCATTTTACCACAACACACAGTATTGATATATCTCCATCAGAAAGCATCTTTTAGTGGAACTTGTACACTTATGTATGTGTGTTCCTCAAAAGATCATAAAGCAACAAAGAGAGGAGAAAAAAAGAGAGGGAAGTGCATATACAAAAGTGAAAGCCATTCATTCATATTGAAAATTATCATTACAAATGTCAATGCTATACAACATAGATGATTAAAACAATATCAATAAATATATTTTATGTGATGATAAATAATTGCTTGAACATTTCATTTAGTTGAATTTGACAAGTATTATAATTACATCATTTATGCTAATCATACTTCCTCTTCTATAAATATCTATGAAGGGAATCTTAGTATAAAGTATGGTCTCCATTTTAAAGAATATCAGCAAACTTTTATAAGCCTATCCTTCTGGCACCCATTGTCAATGTCCTCTATAGTTTAATCAAAATTTAAAAGGCCTTATTCTGTATTGAATTATGACCAAATAATCAGAGAAAAATACAGAAAAGTTACATGTTGACATTTATAAATCAGTTACACATAAGAAACTGATAATATAAATGAAACTGCAGAAGTATCATACCTTTATATTAATATATTACATAATATTCTTATAATATAATAATATTATATATATTATATATTACTTGTATCAATGAATATAACTATGTCTCAGTAGTCTCAGAAATTTCAAAGTAAAGCAGATGAGCAGTTTTGCATGCTGGAGTTGCCCAGAGAAGGATTATTTGCTTATCCTTCTTCTTTTAAAAACATTTAATATTACAGGTACTTGACAATTGGATAGTTCAGCTGGTTTCTTTCTAGCATCCACATACCTATACCAAAAATCAGGTGGGCTGTGTGTCAGCAAAACATAAAAGCTGAATTATTCCTAGCATTTGGCAGGCATTTGAAGGTTTTAAGGACTAGAGCATGGCAAAGTCGAAAACCAGTACTTTTCACTGATATCTCTACAGCTAGGCTGGGGATATGGGGATGCAAGTGAAAAGTACCGGTGCCCTAGTTATCTTTTCCTCCATTTCACCAGTTAAAGTAAAAAGAGCAGCCAGAAATAGACGAATAGTACAAATCAACTTCTGTCTACAAGGCTGGTGTCATTTTGGGGGTTTTGGCTTTTATGAAAATGGGACATTCTTTGATGACCATAACCTGGTAGAAGGGGATAGAATCCACCTGTCTAGAAGAGGCAAGGGGATGTTTGGCAGCAGGCTGGCCAGGTTGGTGCGGTGGGCTTTAAAATGAAGGACTTGTAGGATGGAGTCCACAGTGGCAATGTTTATGCCATCACATCCAACGGGGGAATAAGCCAGACTAGACAGAGCAGCAACAAATGTTCCTTAACTGCCTTCCAGGCT
>JAVSBS010026074.1:0-14059 GCA_033124195.1 Coracias cyanogaster | reverse complement strand
TGTTCCTTAACTGCCTTCCAGGATGTGAACCAGAAGGTCAACCACCTTAAGGGCGTGTATGGTTATGGTCGATCCTCTTGCACGCTTCCAGAAAAACCCGCATGCTCATTTACCTCTCTGAAATTCCTGTACACCAACGCATGCAGCATGGGGAATAAACAGGAAGAACTAGAGATCTGTGTGCAGTTGCAGGGCCGTGATCTCATTGCAATTACAGAGATATGGTGGGATGGCTTGTATAACTGGAATGCTGCCATGGGCAGCTCTATACTTTTTAGAAAAGACAGGCCAGCAAGGTGAGGCAGTGGATTTGCGTTTTATCTGAGAGAGCAACTCTACTGAGCTCTTCCTAGAGGGGAAAGAAGAATGAGTCAAGAGCTTATGGATAAGAATTAAAGGGCAGGATAATATAGGTGACACTGTTGTGGGCGTTTAATACAGGCCACCTGATGAGGAAGAGGAAGTCAATGAGGCCTTCTACAGACAGCTAAAAGCAGCCCCACAGTCACAAGCCCTGGTTCTCATGGGGGAGTTCAACAACCCTGAGATATTTCCTGGAAACACTAAGCAGCTAGGCACACATGATCCAGGAAGTTACTCCAGAGCATTGATGACTTTTTGACAAAGGTGGTTGAGGACCCAACGAGGAGAAGTGTGTTGCTTGACCTTGTGTTAACAAACAGAAGGTCTGGTTAGGGATGTGAATACTGGGGGCAGTGACTGTGAGATGGTTGTGTTCAGGATCCTACATGGAAGAAGGGCAATAAGTAGGATTACAACCCTGGACTTCTGGAGAGCTAACTTTGTCCTCTTCAAAGATCTGCTTTGAGGAATCCCATGGGTTAGGGCTCTAGAAGGGTGAGGAGCCCAAGATAGCTGGTTAATATTCAAGCAATATGAGTATTTCTTATTCATCCCTATGAGTAAGAAATCAAGCAAAGCAGGCAGGAGACCTACATGGATGAACAATAATCTTATGGAAAAACTCAAACAGAATAAGGAAGTTTACAGAATGTGGAAAAGGGACTGGCCACTTGGGAGGAATATTGGAATGTTGTCAGATTCTACAGCACTGGACTAGCTCTCTTACAAGGAAAGGCTGAGAGACTTGGGTCTGTTTAGCCTGGAGAAGAGAAGACTGAGAGGGAATCTTATAAATGTTTATAAATATCTGAAGAGCAGGGTCAAGAGGATGGGGCCAGACCCTTTTCAGTGCCCAGTGACAGGTCAAGGGGCAACGGGCACAAGCTGGAACAAAGGGAATTCCACCTAAAAGTGACGAGAAATTACTTTGAGGGCAACAGAGCACTGGAGCAGGCTGCCCAGAGAGGTTGTGGAGTCTCCATCTCTGGAGAGATTCAAAACCTGCCTGGACATGATCCTGTGCAACTTGCTGTAGGTGAACCTGCTTTGGCAGGGACTTGGACTAGATGATCTCCAGAGGTCCCTTCCAGCCTTCACCATTCTCTGATTCTGTGAAATCACTACCAGAAGAAATTGTTGGATTAAAAAAGGAGAGGACATTCCTATGGGTAATAAGAATATATGGTTGTATAAATGTCATGCAACAAAAAAAAAAAAAAAAAAGAAAGAGACAAAAAGAGAAAGAACACCATTTAAAGCAATTCTTCATGGTTTAACACAGCTTCTGTCTGAAATCTTAAGTTCTTCAGCTACATAAAGGAAAAACAAAACACTGCAAATAGCTTCTTGGACTGAACGGGCTCTAAGTCTGTGTTGGTTTAGCAATTAGAGTTTCTAATGTTTTTCAGTAGATACTTTCCTTACATGAACATAATGAAGGCTAAATTCCTCTTTCAGTTATGGCTGAACAATTTGAAATAACCTCCCAGGTTAAAACACTACCCTTACATCAGGTTAACCTGCATTCCTTAGCATGACAGCTACGGTATCAAGTTCTCCACCATACTCATACACTAGTATTGCAAGTAAAATAATTCTAATAATTCATGGTAGGCATTGTTGAACCTGAGAAGCTGCACATTAGATTTTGCTTGGAGTTGCTTTGCAGGTTCAAATCTTCCAAGATAAAGGAAATCTATGTAGAAGTTGCAAGGAAAAGCCCATCTGATCCTGGTACAGGCTGGAGGCAGGTAACATTTTTTAGCATTGGATTATGTTATTTAGCCTTGTTCTTCTTTAAGCAACATGGCAAGTCTGGACTTTGGAAGCTTGAAAATATGAACGAAAAGGAAATAATTTCTGAAGTGCTTATTTCAGATATGTTTATATATCTACAAAGAATTTCATAATGAACACTGAGTATCAACGTTGTTTTCTTTAAGAGACTAAGGTGAATTCACATTTTCAAGCTCTATGGACTATTCAGAGAAGACATAACAGTTCCTCCCTTCTTCCCATATTTAATTATACCTTGAATAACACACAAGTTACTGTATTGCCTATCATTCTGACTAATGAACTAGAGAGAATTACGGCTGAAAAACAGACTGAAGGCACATCTACCCAGGCATCACAGAGCAAGGATTTCTTACTCATCATATTGCAAGTACCACAGATGAAATCCTGACGCTGTTGAACCCAGTGGAAATGTTTTCCTCAATAGGGTTAGGATTTCTCCTGAGTTTTTTATGCATTACTATGTATGTCAACCTCACCAAAAGATAGGCTGTTCATATTTAAACTGTGAGGGTTTTGTTGGTGTTCCTTTATAATACATGAACAAAAGCCATTTGGCTGTGGAGTCTAATTTAAAAACGAATTAACATCTTTCATGTAAGTTGGATTGTCCTCCAAAATGCCCCTTTGAATTCATAAAAAAGAAAAAAAGGCTGCAAAAAACAACACTGCTCATACATTACTTAACAGCACTTCATTTTTTTCTATATGTGTTTTCCATTTTCTGATCTTGCTCTTAGTATTCTATCAGATTGTATGGTTACTGATGCAGTTGGTAACTGCCACTGTCAAACTCCAGATGGAATCAGACCACCATGGATCAGACCTGTTGGAATTAAAATTACAAAATCAAAATTACTTTTTTTGGTTAAAATGAATCTAAACGTGTTCATCTTTTTGCAGTTATAGCTATATGACTAAAGCTTCCTATTTCTCTTCTGTCTGTGTAGGTCAGAAAATGAAAACAACTTCAGAGGAAATTCAGACTGACATTTGCTAAATTCTTTTTCAAAAAGCAATAGCAACAAACAAATAAATCACCTTCTTAAGAAAATATGTGTAAAAATCAAATTATTGCATAGTAAAATTTTTGTTGTAAGACAGTATATAGAAAGTGTAATTTATGTCCTGTCTCTGGGTCAAACTAATATGAAGATACTTAATTCTTGCCAAAAACCTTTTTCCTTTTATGTCTACAAAGGGAAAAGCACAGTGGTAATAAAACCTAATAGTTAACATTTTTTTTGCTAAACAGAATATTTGAACATTGATTGGCCTGTAGTTCCACCTACTCTTTCAGTTGCATATAATAATCTTCAATTTCTTTTTAAATTGTTTTCTCATTTAAACAGCTGTTGCATTTCACCATCAAGGTGGTTGCACTTCAGCATTAAACTCTGGAGACTTCCAAGCAGAACGCAATGTGTATATCCATCTACTGCTGCTCATCACTGCCACTTTATCACTTATGTACAGTTATAACAGTTAATATTTACATTGGGGTTGTGCCTGGAGGAATCAGTTAGATGAAGACAATAATAAAATAATATAGATAGTACGTACAAAGCTGTTTCTCAAATAAAGTGCAACTCAAATAACATTCAGAAATCTGTTGTTTTAATGATATCTCTATGCACTTTGTGACAGTAAAAGAACAGAATTAACATGTATTTTGCTATTTAAAAGTAAAGCACTACAGTAGACAGAACAGAGATGCAATTATCTCTTCTGTCAAGTTTAAGAGTATGCTCACAAGTGTCAAAAGGCAACATCCTTTGGGATTTAGTGGTGCTCAGGAGAAAGTATGTGGTTTTATTTGCAGTAGGTTTTATTTGTACTCAAGGAAGAAAAACCAAAGAATAAGCCCTAGTTCATAATATAGACTTAAAACTGCTCTACAACTTCACTACATCTTAATGTTACATACACACAATTTAATGGAAGAAGATAGATGATAGAAGGATTCTTTTCTGTAGTCTAAATTATGACCTTTGAGAAAAAGTAAATCATTAAGTCTTATACAAGGATGAATCCATTTATATGTGAAAATACTGCTAAAATAAATTGCTGCCTTTAAGTAAAAAACAAAATTCCCTTTGCAATTTTGTGTTACAAACCCTTCCTCAAACTGAAGGTTGACAAGTCACAATTTCACTTTGTCGTTCTGATACTATTATTGTTGTTAGTTTTAATACAGTTTGCACTGGCATATGCCCCAAGTTAGGACAGTGCATTAACAGAAGTCTGCTGTCTTTCTATTTGATCAAGCCACGATTGTCATCAAAATTCTACCCTTACCTACATATTGTCTATATATTTTGAAAATCTAATCTCTTAATTCAAACTCAATGTCTAATCTTAAACCATTTTTTCTTTCTGGCTTTCTTCACATCCATACTTGTCTCATGTATCAACAGAGAATATAGATGTTAAACATTTCACTTAGTCTGGCTACCTCACAAATTTTAATACATTTGCAGGCTGTCACATTATGTTGTATTAGTCTAATAGCTTTCTTGTTTTCAAGGACTTTCACAACTTTCACACTTCAACATCTCTCCTTCTAGCCATTGCTAAGATGCACAAGACTGTTACTGTACTTCTGCAGTTCTTTCCCAAGGACTTGTTTTCTTGATAAATATTTAAGAAATTGCCCATATTATAAAGACAGATTGATTAGAAGATAGAAATAAGTTGTCTAAGGAAATTATTTCTTTAGCTAATAGCAGAAGAATCTTGAACTGAATAAAAGTATTTCCCTTTTGCTCATCTTTGATAGTCATCTTCATCAGTTGGATATCTTTCCTGTGTATGTAAAATGAAATTAACACAAACAACTATCTATAAGAAATGCTAAGGTTTTGAAGGTAATGAGAACTTCAGATTCCTTAACAAAATACTATTTATTCAGTGGCAAAGACAACTATTTTTACACTTCTAGAACTTTATTATTCAAGTGTGTTAGTGATCAAACATGTCAGTAATGGGGCTTCCCGTTCCCCTCTCCTATTTTCTTGTTTTAAATTTTGATAACCAAAAATTATGGATCTTACATGCAGGCTGTCAAATAGCACTAATTCTGTAGTTTGTACATAGAGTGAGATCATCAAGACAGACAGGTCTACCTGCATTAATATAAAAAGAAATCTCTCCCAAACTGACTGAGGTACTAAACATGTGTAAGAGAAGGTTGCCCATTTCTGCCCTGTACATTAGTAAAGGATCCATTTCTTTTCCTAGCTATATTAATCCGATATCTTTCAAACAAATATCCCATTTTTTACAGAAATGGGGAGTGGGAACACAATTTTTTTTAATATTAAAATATGTACACTGTACTTGGATATATAAAACTGACTAAAGGTTTTGTTTATAATGATTGTGTAACAATAATTATCAGTAACTTTTTTCCTAAAATAATCAGTCATATAGTGTCTATAATAAGCTTCTCCTGTAAACCCAAATTTTCCAGGAGTGTCCAAAAACAATAATAAATAATAAAATAATGAATATTTTAAAAAATTCTCAATAGCAAATAGATGTATTTCAATCATAAAGTTCAGAATTCTTAATTCAGCTTACTGACATTTTCTAAACATGAATTTCTGCATTTATTTGGTTTCTTATGTTCTTGAAGTGAAAGAAAATGTAGTTCTGAATTGCAGTGATAAAAAACTGATTTTTAGGACACATGCAAAATTGTTTCTTTTTGTGGTTGACATAATTAGACAACACCCACAAACAATGAGAATACATTTTAATACATTCTCTGTACTGCTTAGGTCATGAAGTCAACCATAAACATGAACAGAAACAAAACATTCCTTGGGTAAATCAAAGGAAGTACTACCAAAATAACATAAGCAGCAGAAGAAAGCTTGGCATCTTTCCACACTAGTGTCTGATTATGTGGAACAATATCAAGAACTCCGTAGAGTACTTGTCCAACTAGTGCTTCTGGCCAATTTTCTTCTCTCAGAAATATTTAAATGTAACTGGAACAATTAACATTTAAGAAACTTCAGCTCTTTATAGGATTCATTGTAGAGTTTAGAGACCTTTTAGAGACTATCAGAGATGACAGAAAATTCCATACAGTCATTATTAACAGAGTGTTATATGGTAATACAACATATTGAACTGTCAGAAAAGAATAGCTGACCTATAGAGTTTATCAGGAATGCTACAGGGCTGAAGGCATGCCACTGGTAGCCGTGCAGAAAATGGTACTGACAGCGTATTGTTTCTTTCCAGCTGTGGAAGCTGCAATCAAAGATACTTACAGCCTGCCTGCCTTTTTTGTTCAGAAAGCATGTTGATTGTATCTCCTCAACAGCTATAATCAGCTTTAAGGCATGACTTGGAACTGGTTGGTCTTCTACCAGAATTAGGTTTGCGCAGGGATCACTGTTGTTTACTTCTACTTTCTGGTAGTGAGAAGAGATGGTTTGGGATCTCAAAGAATATTATTGAGATTCACTTTTGGTGGCATGGACCACCTTTGTATGAACTATTATCAGATAAGTAGAAAAGAAGTGGCAAAAGCCATGAACGTGACACAATTAATCTCATCCCTCTACTCTGTTCCTGATAATTTCATGGTATGAATGGAATGCAACCTGATCAGTGTGAGAAGATCTGCACTTTCATCTATTACTTCATTTCTGACTGTTGGGACATCTTATTCACAAGAAGCATAAGCTCTGGGAGGTATCTTTTCCACTAAATATATTTGGTTTAATTTTTGATGAAAATGTCTCCAACTGCCTAAACAGCCTGATGCTAACCATTCATGACTGACCACTATTCTAGCTGTCAAGATAAGCAGGGGCAGCTTGTGGTGCTATTAGAGAAACCCACAAAGATAAATCCTGTGTTCATAAGCATCTAAGTGAACATGGCTGCTTGAAATATTTTTTAGATGTATGGTACAATGTAGTCAGAAATAAACCTACCTATGTCTGTCTGCTCACCCTTCACATCATCATCTTTCTCTAGGGGTTTGTGAATTGCTAGGAGGATTCTTTAGAAGAACTACACTTTCAGGCATGAAATTTATTACCCAGTAGGAGTCTTCTATATGCAAAGATTTCGTTCACCTACTCTCTCTCCCAAGGACATCTGATGAAGGAATGACTATTTTAATCTGCTACAAGCATTTCAAAATAATCAAAGAGAAAAGCTGTGTCAGTGGGAAATGACTAAAATAATGTCCTTGCAGCTTTTAGAAGGGTCATGTTTGCAACATACATGTCCCAGAAAAAGCAGTAATATTTGGTTTGTGTGCTTTCGTGGATGACTTGCATCATTGAAAGATTTGAATGAATCTGGTCTCTTGCATTCAAAACATGTTAATTCATCCTTACAATGCACTTACAGCAACTTAGTCCTGCGGTTTGTTTCTTTGTCAATACCTTTAATACTTTATAAAATAAAAATGAATGTTTAGCTTACCATGTCAGAGGTTTCCAGAAAAAGCTTCAAAAATCAATAGTGTAAAAGCATCAGGACTTTGCTTTATAAAATGTATTTAGTGTTAGAGAAAAAAAAACTGTATGATTTGTTCTTCTGAGAGTTCTACACACATGATAAACACTTCCTTTACTAATATGTAAAGTCACTTATCTTTCAGTATGATAGGAGGAACAGCTTATTTTTGCTGGCTCTGTTAAACGTACGAATTTAAAATAAGTACTGCTTTAAAGTGAACTACTGTGTTAGCTTTTGTTTAGCTGCCAGTGAGGCAGCTGCTCCCCTTGCAGCCTTCGTGCAGTACCACTGTAAGTCAAGTGTAAGAGTTTTCAAGAGAGTCTGGAATGTTCATTGGGGCCATGCAAGTTCAAGCTTCAGAAATCAGCTGCATATATAATTTCTTCTTAGGCTTGTGAGAGTGCAGAAATGCACAGTGTTTCAAAAGACACTGAGAACTGGGTTCTTTGGAACAAATTTTTGTGTGTTCTCTATTCTTTTTCAGTGAAATTCATTACTTGTTGGACAAAATTGTGGCAACAGAGCTTGACTCAAATGGACAGTGAAATAGATGATTGCCCTAAGTTTAAATATGGTATTCAGGATTTCAGTTTCTAGAATAAATAAATAATCTCCTCTGTCTAAAACCATATACAAATTCATGACCAATAAAAGTTTTACATGTAAAATGATCATGGACTGTTATTTCTAATTCATTTTATGTTTAAATACAGTAAGTTTTTTCCAAGTAAACATTTTATAAGAACCTTCCACACATACACTAAAGTACATGTCATAGCTGGACTAACATAATGGATTGTTAGGAGCTATTAAATTAATGAGTCATGTACTGAGGAAGTTGTACATTAAAGGCTAACACACTCTGATATGCAAGCATGCATTTCTGTGTTACTTTAGTTTCTCTGGCACAAGGAAAGATAAAATCTGTATCAACAATCTTTACTTGTAACATACCCATCTCTGAGCATGGAAGGACTAACACCTACATGTACACTAGAATTGCTGGTTCAGGCTCAAACTTGATATAAACGATGAAGAAATTTAATCCCCAGGGAATCAGTCTAAATGGTTGAATGACAATAGAAGTTACTCTAGCTTTCATGCTTAAATGATAAGAGGGATGGAGTTGTGAAAGGAGAAGAAATGAACAGGAAGAGTATAAAAGTAAGTAAGGCTGAACACTTTAACTTAGTATGTGTCTTGCTCTTTATTTTACTATACACATATTCTTCTGGTTCTATGACATCCAAACTATGTGAGTTATCATTCACTTCTATTGATTTATTAGTGAGCTAATTAGAGCATCACTTTTGCTTTTTCTCTATATGGTCAGAGATGCATAACCTTCTTTGCAAGATACAGAACTGGTCTGATCCTCAAATATATTTATTGAAACAACGACAACAGTCTTGATTCTCACTGATGAGTTTGTTTTCACTAAGGCCATGAGAAAACTAAAGCCAAGTATGTGCAGGTTTGGGATCATTCACAATAGCATGTTCACATCCAAGTTGATCTGAAGTAACCAATGAATGGATAAATAGATGTTGGAAGAAGGAAGAACAACACATACAAAAAGTGTATATACTCTTGCCTTACAGAACTGAACATTTCTAGTAACTGTTGTGATCTGCCACATACATAATGCACTTTAAACATTTTCATCTCTGCATTTTTCAATTATATATTTTCCTACTGCTAATATATGCTATGGCAGACTTGTATAGTGCAAAGAACAAAAAAAGATACAAATACTGAAGAGTCTGTAATCTATCTAATCACAGCTCAGTTGCTCATCTGAAAGGCATCTCTGCTGAGAAGGGTGATGAAGGAAGGATTCACGTGTTAAGAAATGTTATTGAGAATCTCAAGATTTGGCTTCTCGTCCTCTTTCTTCAAAAGATTTCATGCTCAATCTTCAGCATATCAGGTTTGACTTAATGCCAAAGATAATGACAACCTTTATTTCCTGGTGCTAGTAGTTCTGTGTAATGGAGGTGGGTAATGGTGATGAAATTGTACCAAGGAGCTGTTACGCACTTGTTGTAATGTGCTTTGATATCCCCAGATGTCAAAAAGTATAGAGATGTAATGTATTTGTTACTGGTGTTTTGTTTCCCATTTTATCATCTGATAATGGACATAATATGTTTTAAGAAGGGCTTTGAAGGATTACAGTGAGAATACTAAAAAAAAGAAAAAGCTGGCTCTCACTGTATTTCTGATACCTGAAACATTTCTTAGACACACAAGGGTAATTGTCATCCCAATATTTTAATTTTATGAAAGAAGCTTGGCAAAGAAAAAATACTGATATTTTATTTAATTTTCAGGGTTTTCTAGTAATACCATGATACTATATACTGATATTATATCAAATATCAAATAGATACTTGAAACTATATCGTAGCATTCATCCTCTGTCTTTCTACATGCATAGGAAAAAATATGAAGCTGATTCATGGAGTAGAAGAAAGTGGATAATGTCCGTAATATTTCTATCCTTCCTATTTTGAAACTTTTTCAGCCTCAGAAAATATCTGGAGTGCCTTAAAAAATCTTTAAATATATTACTCCAAAATATTCCAAACTCTTTTCAATACTCTAAAGCAGGAAAGGCAGAAGCCTCTACTTCTATGGTGCTGCATCAAAGACCTCCTAAAATATTTTAAGGAAAAAAAACTTATAAATAGAAACACTATCATCACCCCCCTCATAATGTGTCATACACAGTTACATTTGTAAAATAAAAGACGGGAAAGAAAACTGTATAAATTCGTAACTTTTAAAAATTAATTAAAAGACATTTTCAAAACAAATAACAAAACATATTTCAGTTAAGATTAAAAACATTTTAATATGTCACCAAAGACAAATTATCTCACTAAAAATTACTTTAAAGCAAATATACAATTTTTTGTAAGAAATTTGGCTGAAGAAACTGTTCAGGTACAGTTAAGGTATGACATTTTCAAAAGATCTTTACTGTTACTGCAGTTGGTAGAAATATTTACTTTGATGAGAACAATCAATGTTAGACCAGGATTAAATGCTTTACAAGTCCCAGTCTTATTATCTGCCTCCACTCTTACTTATAAATACTATTTTGGAGAACCTAGTTTGCCATCCAAATAAATTAAGCTGAGGTAATTACAATTTCCCAGTCTCCTGTGAGAAATTAACAACCAAGTATTCTTAAATATAAAAAAAGGACATTGTGAAAGGTATTCGTGGCTACTGTTGACTTACTGCATAAAACCATCTTGTACATTTATTTTCCACAAATATAACTGCAGCGTAAAAGATGACATTATGAGAAACCTTCTGACAAATTGATTAATAATCTTGAGCTGCTGAAGTTCAGCTGAGTGAGCAATTAAACATTCCAAACAGCAATGAACCTTCAGAGATAATTTATGATAATTTTATGCACAAGAGCTCAGTGGCTTTTTAATTTGATAGAATGTTCGTAGCATAGATTTCTAACAAGGGAGTTTCAGTGCTCCATACATCACTGAGATTACTTAAACATTTCAAATGTGGTTGATGAATGAAGTTTCCTGAGATGTGAGGAGATACAGAAGGTGTCAGAAGGTTGAGATTATTCATCATATCAATTATTGAAAGTGGATGCATTGACATCATACTCCCAGCTCATATTTTACCACCATTATAAAGACAGAACAGAAGTAACAGACTTGGTGGACTGCAGAACTGTCAGGATATCCAACTTCTTCCCTCTTTTATTCCTGTATTGCTCTGTCACCACACAATGTTAGCATTTCCAGGTGTTTCTTTGAAAATCCTTCATAATATATAGCAGGAAAACAAGACCCTTTGGATACCTAGAAAACATCCTGTGCAGATTAAGAAAGAAAAGGGAGGTTAGATAAAATAATATGAGCCTAAAATCAGTTTCCCAGAAGTGCAAATACTGTGTCATTTTTGCTGGGGGAAAGCAGGTTTCCCTACATTCTTAAACATAATTTTTTGTCTTTTTGTTGCTTTCCAAAAGCTGCATACGTTAGTACATTCAAACAAGTAAAATATTTTTAATTCACAGGATATTTCCCCTTCATTCTTTTATTTCTTGTTTTGGCAGGTAAAATATTATGTTTAAAACTTGGATTTCTGACATAGTCATGACAGTTTGAAATGCACTAAGCTAAACTGGTAAAGTAAATAATGCAAAGGAATCTTCTTTTTTGCATGAACAAAGATAAAGTCTCTGCTTTGAGCAGAACACTGAAGCACTCAGATACCACATGTTTAAGAGAACAGCCAGTTGGTGAGATTTTACTTGGTTTTAACACTACTATAATGGTCCTGACAATAAATCTTCATTTCACATATCCAAACAGTTATCATTTTGTGCATGCAAAGAATAAAATATTGGAAAATGGAGGCTAAAGACAGGCAAGAAAAAAGTTGCTAGAAGCAGGATAGCAGCCCCGTTACTTAAACTCCTTCAAGTGAGAGATCACTTCATTTGTGTGAAGCACTATTAGAATACTCCTCTAACCTCAGGAACAATGCAGACAGCTTGGAGACTGATAGGTGGGAGAGTGGAAGTGTTTGCACAGACCTTGTGGCTTCAAAGCCTACTTCAGACTAGAACTGTTAGTCTTAGGTTAATGAAAAGCATTGTCTGACCCTTTGTATGTCTTCAACATTATTGTTTCAAGGGCTGACTCCTGCATAGCTCCAAATTAACACCTATCAACATAACTGACAGTCTCTCATTCTCAAAGAATGGAGTCAACATTAGCAGAAGAATCAAAGAAACTGATAAAGAAAAGAAGATCCATAAACATAGTGATAAACTTTTGGAACTTCCACTAGACATTACTGAACAAATGCAACAGACTTGGCAAGCAGCTTCCATGCCCGCTTAAAGACAAGTAGGTCTGAATTTGTGGCATTGAGGTTCTCTTCCTTGAAAAGCTTACTTCAGCTGAGTTAAGATTTAGTTTCACTCCTATCTAAATAAAGAGAAACCTTTTCCCAAAAGGATATCAAAACAGGTCCAAATGCTATTCATTGAGGAAAATTCCTTTGAGAGGAAAAGAAAGAACTCCAAATTGTGTGGGTAAAAGTAAATTGTTGAAAAACCCTGCAACGTAGAAAACTTGACCAAATTAAAAAGTTTAAAAAGTGGATTTGTTTCTCCTAGAGAATGGATTGAAACAGTCCTCAAATGCAAAAGGTTGGCATAAATAGAATAATATTATTGTAACTGCTGCAAAATGAAATATTAAAAAGCAAACAAAAACATTCTAACTATGATGTGAATGTACTGCTGAGACAAGGGATCTGGAAGCAAGCTATTGAAAAAAATTTTGTTGTTAGAGTCTTTTACAAAAAAAGTTACTCAAAAAACTTTCATAAATGTAATTAATATCTAAAACCGTCTCTCAGAACTGGGTATTGATCTAGGCAATTTTTCACGGTCTGTGTCTCCATGTATCAATTTAATGGTACACAATACATAGTTAAAGCTGAGAGCATGAAGTAGGTATTGTATAATTTCAAATGAGAAACTGAAAGGCTAAATCATTTACTTGCATAGTGTCAAGCATTCTGGTGACTTGCACAATCTTGTAACCTCAGCTGTTCTGGATATTAAAACAGTACTTGCCTGACTCCCTGGGAGCTTCCTCAGAAAGTGGCTAGACTGGTATGTAGGAAGGAATCAAAAACTGAGGTGACCTAAATTTCCTCCTTTCTAGGAATCTCTGGTTCTCCTAACTCTTTCTTCTGAAATCCTATCTGATTTACTTTTTTTAACTCAAAAGAGTCGTATGTTGTAAGATGATATTGATATCCCATCTACAAGTCATTTACCACAGATATAGTTCATGTTGTCCTCAGTCCTACACTCATAAATCCCTGTGACAAGGCCTCCTGGAATTCAAAACAGCCAAAGTAGCAGTAGCTTCAGAATCTATAGATGGTTGCACCTCTCATTTTAATGCACTCAAGTAATAGTACCTGGAAGAAAAAAGTGGTTCACCTGACAGCCTGCAAACAGAAGGAGATTGGGACATTTTCAGTTGAGTTGCACCAGTTCAATACTTAAGTCTTGATGAAATTTCTTTCACTTACACAGAAGAAGCTTCAAAACTGGTCTCTCTTCAAAATGTTAGCAAAGAATAAGTACCTCTAAGATTTTATCTGTGTGCAGTTTAGGGTTTCTTTTTTTCCTTCCTTTTTTTTGGAGCTAAAACAATGTATGTGGAGAAAGAGTGCTTAAAATCTTCTTTCTTAAAAATTAATTAAAACAAAACTAATTAAGATGAAGTGCTGGGGCCTGAGCTGTGGGCCTTGGATTGGAGTTGACCTGTGGTTGAGTCACAACATAGCAAACTGTTTTGTTTCCCCACTGGCTTAATGTTCTAGAGGCAGAACC